>AYLM01002365.1:0-36711 GCA_001625345.1 Cairneyella variabilis | reverse complement strand
CCCTTTTCACTTACCAGAACCAGAAAAGCAAGCATTCCGGATTTTGTTAAATCGTCTGCCAACTCGCACTTTCATTGAATCTTCAACGCCCGAGACTGCCTCGCAACCCTCTCAGAAAGCACTCGGAGTCTGCACGCTACTTTGATTTTGAGTGCAGTACACACACATTACGCTAGCTTCTTATCTTCCCTCGAAGCTGTGCACTGAGGGGTGCTCATCGCTGTGCTTCCTCCTATTTTATTGGAGCGGTCTTTGAGTGGGAAGTGTTGCCGAATTGAGACTTATCATCGAAGATGAATTCTCTGCCGACATGCGACGACAACAAAATTCTAGGATTTGAAGGGTACCCGCCGAACTTCCTCATTCAGGGTTAGTGGATTGCTAGTAACTGGTATATCACGAGCGTGAAAGGATCTTGCTCTTGCGAAGTCTCAGCCCAAAAAGGCTCAAGACAACCAAAAGAATCATGTCCAGAGCCGTCATGAAATCGGATAGGTTGCGTAGGAAGACGTCCTAGGAAGCTGCAGAGTTTCTGCACTTCTTTTAGGGCTGATATTCTCACTTGCACTGCTTCTTGTTCCTGACTTCCTCGATCGCTTTCAAGAGATCGCTCATCAAGACCCATCCTCGACTCCAAGTTCCTCATCACGTGCACCGTTCTCCTTTCGTACTATTCCTCAACACCCTGCAACTGCAGAGGATACACTCTGTGAGAGCCTTGCATTAGCCGGTCATTCATGCAAGTGCATGTTCAGCGACCCCGCAGCAAGATAGTAATAAGTTAATCAATTCCTCGGGTTATGTTTTGTTTTCTTTCGAATCAAAGTATATCTTCCACTTTTGCTAACTTTCAACGCAGAGATCATTTCTTGTCGGAACTACATTATATCTATATAAACCGTCTCCTCGCTTTCCTTGCAGCGACTCCCCGCTGTATTCCCATCAGAAACCGATATCAACATCCCAGCATGTCTACCACCTTCCCTACAAAACGCATCCCAGGTCACCGCAGTCCTAACCACGGCTCTTGCCACTACGGCTCACCACATACATCATCTACCTGACCCTCCCTCTCTCCGCCTGGCCCCTCTCCCCTAACACCACCCTCCGCTTCCGCCGCTGTAATTGCAGTACCTGCCATAAAACCTCGTTCCTACACATTCGCCTCCCAGAGGCACCTTTAAATTTTGTATTACTGAGTCCACTGGACCCAGAGAAAGAGTTAAACGATTACACATGTTTCGCAAAACGCATCCACTTCTATTTCTGCCCTACGAGTGGGGTGCGGTGCTTCGCTTTCCGCAGAAACGCCTCTGTTCGGACTGTCGAGATAGATTGGGACTCGTCGCCACGCGCCGAAAATATGGGCGAGCAGAGCGAGCCGGGTAAGCCTAAGGGTGGACAAAGAAGATATAATCAAAGCCTGGACACCAGAGAAAGAAGGCTGGAAAGAGGTACGGATTCCTATTTGAGTGGTAATGCCGCGACGCTGGAGCCTGGGTAAAAGGACTGGATATAAGGGAGTGGCACGAGAAAGGCTGGATTGCGTGTATGGAGTTTGCGAGGGTGACGAGGGAGGGGAGGATGGAGGCGCCGTGGGAGAGAGGCATATATTAGTCCTATTAGGAAGGTGTGATGGGTTCTTGTCGTTTATTGGGAGTATAATGTGAGGTTTAGATGTAAGAGAGCTAGATAGAAGCTTGAAAGATCATTGGGTAGAGTTATATTCCCTCTCTCTCGAAAGTAGAGCTATACCCTATCCAAGCAGCTGTGGACCTACCCATGTTCTCTCGCAGTGGTACAGAGATAGAAGTTCTCGAAATGTAGACCTTCGTATTATAAATACAAATTCACAATACTGAGGTCCAACATGTTCAACTCGTCCTCGAGATCCAGCGTGATGGAGCCAAACCAGATGACCCTCAATATGATGGCGTTGCCACCAGCAATCTCAACATCCACTCGAACCAAACTACTTCAGACAACGAGTCAGCTCGTTCAAAGCGATCTCCTTGAGGTCCTTGACGACCACTGATGCCTTCACGAAAGTTTACACATTAACGACAATGAAAGCATTGAGGACAATCGACCGACCTTCGGTTCGCACCAGTCCAAAGGTAGCCATGTATTTATACATCTACCCTCCAGGACTCGGTAACTCATGAATCTCAAATCTTAAATAAATCCGAATCACGAAGTTTCCGATCAATTCGGAACCATATTCCCGATGTCGATGTGGTGGAAAGTAGGTCAGCAGAACAGAAAGAAGAAGATTTTCTGAAGCCAACTTTAAGTAATCTCAGCAATATTGTTGCAACTATCTGTCCTTGATACTATTTCAGAGAAGAAAGGATAGTATCCCAGCTGTATCCGGAGAACCGAATTGTAGCACGAGCTTTTCAAAATAAGAGAGAAGATTCTTTTGCACACCCCATTTCTCATTTGACATGCCGTCATATCATCCCAAAGAACGCCAACTATGTGCACCGATCTTAGCCAACTCCCTCCATGAAATAAACGCAAGAAAGCAGTGTCGGAGAGGGGAAGAATGTCCTTCACGCCAAAGTTTGAACAACCAGTAACTCCCTAACCCCTCTTCACAACTGCCCAGACCATCTACCACGCACCTCTAACCCTGACCAATAAGTGAAACCTTCCCGTAACCTACATTCCCCTCCCTTCCCCGCCGCACCCTGTTCAACTAATGCAGCCGTTCCCTCAACACGACAACAGCAGCATACCCCTCGCAACAACTCGTGCTCATTCCATGCCCACACCACGGACACTTCACACTCGTGCTCACCACGCCACTGACACCCAACTCCCTATCCTGCACAATATTATCTGGTTTCGCCATACACTCGTATATCTTGCTCGGCATGTCGTGGAAATACTTGCACGAGCAGCAGATTACGAACATTTTGGCTATTGGGTCTGGACCTGCGTTCCTATGACCAGGCGAGGGTGGTCCAGCTGGTTTGGGGAGAGCGGGCAATGCCATGCGGGCTTGTTGTAAATATTGTGAGGAGTGCGGTGAGGTGGGGGAGGAGCCTTCTGATTTCGTGGTTGGTGGGACGGCAGCACCGATTGTAGGCGGCGGGCTCAGTACCAGCTCGTGCGGTACTCTATCTTCTCTTGAATCGGAAATTGATACTGAAGCTTTTTTGAGCTTCCCCTTGCCTTTACCTTTTGGCCGTGGCGAGAGAGCTTGGTGTTTTAGCGCGGGGAGGAAACTCAGATCTGTGAGATCGGGCGTAGATATCGAGCGTGAGAGAGAGGGTTGACGGTTTAGTCTTTCGCCATTTGTGTTGTTCCCACTGGTTGAAGGAATAGGGTTCGAAGTATCTGGTTGTGAAGTCACGAAGTCAGGGATCGACTTCTTCCCGGTAGGTGTCTTCATCGTCTCCTCATCCTCTCCCACCTCCATCGGCATTGCACTTCTGCTCCAACTCTCATGACTCCCGTTACTTTCTGCGCTATCAAACGGATTTTGCAGGCCTAGACTGCCGGACATAGCGACTTCCTTCACTTCCTGTTGCGCCACAGGATGCGAAGCCAAAACATTAGGTTTACTGTCGCGGAAGATTTTTTCTTTCGCCGAACTCCGCTCGATAATCTCACGCATAACTATTGGCGGATATGCCCCTTTCTGCGACTGAGGACGTGAGACAGCGGGCGTGGTGGCATAAGAAGATGCGGAATATGTGGAGTCGCCGCTGGAGTTGGTGGTTGAGCGCGAGTGTGCGGGTTGGCCGTTTGGTCGTGGGTTGTAGGGAGGACCATGGACTGTGTGGGTACGCTGGTCTGTGGAATGGGCGAAGTCTTTGACAATTGGTTGAGGGATAGTAGACCCAACGCGCTCAGCTTTAGAGGGCTGAGAGGTCTCAGTGACCCCAACAATGACAGCACGCTTTGTCAGTGGAGGTCGGTTCTTGACAGAGACCTCGCTAAAATTCGTGGTGGCCCCTGAAGACACCTCTGGCGAAGCCGAACTCCTCGAAAATGCAGACTTGGCAGCTTTCTTAAAGTCCGAGACACTGGGAATGGAAGACTTCCTCGAGTGTGACATCTCCGTCGGCGAAGCTGTAAACTCAAGCTTTGGAGGCTCATACTCATTGCTGAAGAACGACTTCGTAATCTCATGACTGTTGTTTGTCTGCGAGCTGTCCCTGGTAATTGGCCTGACAGTTGACGGAGCCTCATTGCTTGAATTGCGAGGCTGACTCCAAAAGCTGTGGAACGACATTGATCTACCTCGGGAACTATTCATATTTGTAGCTTCCAGAACTTGGGTTTCGTCTGAGAACTCGGCCATAGCTTGATCATGACTCTGTCGTTGTTGCTGTTCTACGTATGTGCTGGAAGTTCGAGCGCGAGGAGGTTCCACGTTTCTCTCCTGCGATGGACCTTGAGTATCAAGTGACTGCCTTGAAGATACTGCAGAAGAAGGACGACATCCTCCACTGTGCTTGTCGTCACTACTTGGAGTCCCAGAGGTCATAGAATACCGAGAAGTGCTTGCAGCGGATGTATCTCGCCCGGTTGCAATTGAGCCTCCGTCATCCATTGGAAAGTACCTCGACGTGGGAGGATGCTTCTTATGCCTTTTCCTGATATTCCTCTCCATGATGGGAGTCTCGTTCTCAACATCATCGGTTGTCGGAGTACCTTTCCCGCTTGCCAATCTTGCAGTTTGTGCATATATCTGGTCCCATTGTTGTGGTGAGCGTATTGACTCCTCATATATAAATGCTGGTCTGATGGGCTCCACAATTGATGTTGCACTACTCATGTTTCCTCCAGCAGTAGAAAGCAAGTCCCCCTCACTTGGATTTAGCAGACCTCGCGCATCGTCACGGCCAAATATTTTCTCTCTCCGAATCACATCTTGAACTGCCGCTTCCTGGGCTTGTCTGAGCTTCAGTCCACCAATGAATCCACTACTAGCTTGTGAGAGTGAGAGTTTTGCAGGTGGAACCTCTTTCGTGGGAGTAGTCTGGGCTGGCGAAGTATTTGAAGACTTCCAGGGAATGGCATTCTTAGCCAAGCTTTTCAATCCCAAATCTATACTTCCTCGTCTGGCACGCTCTACCGCCGTCCTTGGTTCCTCGTTGGGGTTTTGTACTTCTAGAACTCGAACGGCATCCTGTGATGTTGATCTATCCATAACCATTGGCACCTTGCTGAGCCCTTTGTTCGTCAGCGGTGGCTTGCTCAACCGTTGCTTAGCTTCGTTTTCTGCCTTCTCCTTCTCCTTCCTCTTTCTCTCCTTCGCTTCTCGCTTCTCTTTTTTCCGCTTCTTCCCCGAGAGATCTCCCCAGCCAGGCGAATGGCAGATACTTGACGCATCTGAATCCTCATTCTCAGTCCTGTCCTCCTCCTCCGGCACAATATCCCCACCCGATCTTATGACGTATTTCGTAGTCTTGCCATTATTCGAGACTTTGATGGGAGGAATGGAGACGGACAGGACGGGAGTCGTCATAGCTCGGCGGTTGGCCCTCAGGGTCGCGGACCGGAAATCGAAATCTAGATTCGAGTTCGCATGTTGATTTTGCGCCGTACTTGTACGCGGCAGCGTGTGCGAAGCCAACGAGGCTTGCATCCGGTCGACCTGCAAAGGAAAATTAACAGTCTGCCGAGGACCAATACTGGCGAGACAGGTGGCGGCTTTGCTTTTTCCCCTCCGAGTGGGAACGCACCTTGTTTTTCCTTTCCACATCGAGCATTCTTTGGAGTGTGTCTCTCCTCCATAGATCTGGCCGGCCGTTCCTCTCGGTAGAGCCCATGGCGAGATGCGGTGCGGCAGGTTGAGGCAGCTGGATAAAGACTAGTAGCGATTGTGGAGGTGGTGGGGTAGATTGGGGGAGCAGGTGAATGCTCTGTCTGCTAGTAATGACATACAGATACGTCGGGGAGGAGGTGAAGTACAGCAGCGGTGAGAGCTGTCAATCTGCAAAATCTTGAGCTCCTTGGAACGGGTAGTGATGATGTTGCTGGATCAGGAGTTCGTCGCGGTGCGAGGCCGTCAATGCGGGGTGGAAGCAGTCATACTGTACCGTGCCGTATCCGGAAGAAACAATTGGGAGAGAGAAAAAGAAAGGAAGCCAGCTGTAGGAAGTGGAGTAGAAAAGAATGAAGAAAAAATTGATCAAGACGATACCACCGTTTGGAGGTGGGAAGGAGAGCGAGTTTGTAGATTGCAGTGCTACCACTGCTACCAGAGTTGCAGATGGTCTTGGTCTTGGTCTTAGTGTTTGTCTTGCTACGGCTGCTAGCTTTGGCAGTGAAGAAGAGGTATTGCGTATGTAATAGAATGGAACTGTTGTCGCGTAGCTTGGCCCTCTGGTCTCTGCCTCTCACCCAACCGATGTAAGAGGTAAGGTGACCCTGACACACAACAGAGGAGACCTACCAGGACTTGCTGGGACTGTACCTGGACGCCTCCCCCGGAACTCGGAGGCGCACACCATCTCTAGGCTTCGTAGAGCCTGATTGCCATGACACCGGACACATGTCACCAGACGGACAGCCGTTTGGCTGGCTTGGCAAGGAAGCAGGAACCTTCGAGTATGCGTTGTGGCCTTGATTACACCTACGCAGTACGAACGGCGCACCTCGTAAGTCGGGCAAGTGGGATAATTTTCGTGGGATGTTTCTGCGGCTTGGGCAGTAACCTGCAGTCGCTCTAAGTTGAAATAGGGTGCAGCGCCGGCTCCGGTAGAGAGATTTACGGAGTAGTGATTTAGTGGCTCTAGCCGCTGTGGAGAAGGCGGGCACGGCCGCTAAATTCTTTCCTACCTCGTATTTTGGGTTTCTCCCCCTGAGAAAATCGCCGGCAAGATGCGATCATCATCAAGGATCGGTCGAGCCTCTGACCACGAATCCCCAAGGCTTGACGTCTTCAGAAATATATCCCTGGGGGAGTCCTAGAATCTCTCAAATGTGTAAAGTCAACAAATCATTCGATATGCTAAAGCATCGAGACATGTAGATATGTATGAGGACGCCCTGGGTGTCTACGGTCCGAGAACTCCTCGTTCATTCTTTGTATCACGTTTCTTGGTTATGAAGTAATCAGATCTGGAGCTTGCACATCTACATCCTGCCGGTACCATTCTAGCAAATACTATTGATAGTTATTCTCAGATGCTCAGGGGCAACAGCACTGCAGTAGCGCTACTGTACGGAAAACGATGGAAGCGAGAGCTCAAAGCCTGAGAATGCAACCTCTCACCACGACGTACTGCAAGCCTCCTCGTGTTCCTCACGCACATCCCAGGATCCTCCCATCTCGCATCACGACTGGAAGGTCACACCAGTGAGATCTGATCCATCGTGGAGAAACGGATTCCCGGGCTCTGCCGCTTTGCTCTGCTCTATTCTTGAAACACCGCGCAACCCTGTTTCGCCATCGCCATAGTGCCCGAACAGTCTGATCACACCGTTTGAGAGTCCTCCAATTGCGCATCTCTACCTTCGTATTACTCGAGAACACAAGTTCTCGTCTCCCGGAATGATGCATCATCTGATCTGTGAGGATCTAACCTCGGCCTTGCATCGAGTTCTGTGCAAAGGCGACTCCCGTTACAGGCGAATTGACCTTCCACTTTTTCAAGTCTAACGAGCTAGACCCCTCCTCATAACCAACCATCCCTTCTATTCCTTTCCAATAATCACTTGTCATCATCATAAGTTTGTCGTGTGCTGTCAATCTTCACGACGTCAAAGAAGCGCATGTTAAGGAGGCGATGTCTCAGCGCCAACAATTGAGCAGCTGAAAAGCACTTTTGGGGTCGTATTTATTAGATTTAGCCACGCGAGGACATTAAAGATTTCCTGATTCGTCACCTAAAGGTACCTTCACGGTACGAATTCATATGTTCAGGTTCCGAGGCAATTCTGCAAGGAACAGGTTTTAGGTCCCTGTATCTGGTGGAGTTGCTTTTTCTGGAGATGTAGGTGGAAGTCAGGATACCTGGTAGATGGGGTCTGGAGAATGTATGCTTTCGTGTCAAACACCCTACCACCTTTTCAAACTCAGTCGACAGACATTTTACTTCGTCTGTTCCTGTATCTGAACATATTTGGGGTATGTTCATAAGATGTAACAGCATCATGTTGATTGCACGAACCCGGAGAGACCTTTCTTATCTGTTCCAACTACACTCCATCTCTTACCTCAAGCGCTAAGTTTCTCTTCCACGACAGCACTTCTTTCGACCTCTGTCGGTCATCTATCTCTGCTTTCTATCCTACATGTACTGAGTCTTCTGGTCCTATTGCTTAAATAGATGAGTAGGTCTCTTCTTTGGACTAATACGAAGGGAAGCTAGCTAGATTGCCGTCAAGATGCGAATAGTCGTCAAGTGCGGCCCATCATTTATTAGAAACCATCGTCAAGGTACAAATAGCCACCGAACACAGGCGCTCATGGACGGCGCTTCGGAAGCCCTGACTCGCTCGTATAGGTGTCTTCGGTGGCAGCGAATGAGGATGGAGTAGGAGGGTGGTCCGACTGGTCGAACAGAAGGGTAGTGGCCTTGGCCTAAGGTTAAATGGTGGGTGAGAGCGCTCAACTTGGTCTCTGTTACTTTGATTGTGTTGAACTTTATGTAGGAGGCAATAATGGGTACATCGCCTCAAGTCTCGCTGCATCAGTCCTAGGACGCAGCTGTACTCAATTCTCCGCAGATGATTCAAAACTCACACGAACTTGGACTATACGTGAAGGCTATGGGTGCTGGTAGATGTGGAAATAAAAAGTGGACTTCTCTACTTTTTAGACTCTGGAAATAAGTTAGAGGGATCTGGGTTTGGATTACATGAAAATTTTAACCTTATGAAGATCTGAATTTATGAGCATCTAAAGCCTCTGAGCATCCAAAGTTTGTGAGGATTTCAAGAATGTGAGTCTCAAATGTGTGAGAATCTCAAGGCTGTGTGAATATCTCAAGCTTGTGAATTACTCAAGGCTAATGAATGTTTCAGCGTGGGAACGTCTCGAACTTAGTGGTACCAAGCCCAGCCTTTAAATCAAGAAAGTTTGAAGCCTGCACAGAAAATCGTGTTCCGAAGGTAAAAGATTCCTACTCCTCATAGATTTTAGAGCCCGCGGGTATTTGAAGCTGAGAAATATTTAGGGCTTACCGATCTCCAACTTACGGGCCGCCCAGAACCAGACGAGATTTGCGAGGCATGCAGCTGTACGGGGCAAAAGCAGAAAATGAGAGGTGAGAATGCACTGCAAAAGTGAAATTAGATGGAATTTATCAGTCACTCAGCTGCGGGGGCAAAGCAGAAGTTTAGACGAAAGGTTGCACATTAAAAGTAAAGTCAAACTTTGTTTGGAAGGTTGGCTTGTATTGCTACCTAGAATTGCAAGTGAATTTACAATTCCGGGGCTTCAGCCTAACACATTTTCTGCCAAATCCGGAAAGAGCTTAAGCGAGCAATTTCCTCCACTGCAAGTGATTTAGTTCCAGTCGCAAAGGTTTCGTCCGATCACTTCATCTTCAATAGCTGTTAGACCTGAGTATTTTGGAAGTCTGGCGTAGCTGGGATTGCTCACCTATCAAGGCCGACCAAGCTTTAGATCAAGCCCAATCCCTTCATAGCGACCGCAGCCGAAGCCAAGTTGTCTCCCGAATCCCAGAAAACGGCACCAATGAGAGCCTCAACAGTCGCAGCCATGGTGCAAAGAGGGATCTCACCGTTGCGGAACATCCAGTGAGGGTTTATGTAGTTCTCGAGGTGGTTCTTTCTGCCGCACAGGTCGAGATTGCGGTTGCAGCCGATCTTGCAAATGAGATCATTGCCATACTCTATCTCCAGGTCAGCTTGAAGAGAAAACCAAACTCTCTCAACTTCTTTGAAAAATTTGTTTAGAAGTGAGAAGGGAAGTTTGAGACTTACTTCTACTCTTTCCAGAACGAACCCAGTCACTCATGATTGCTGATTCCATGATCGAGTCACCAAGCATAGCAAGGATCTTGTTGCCATTAATGATCTTACGCTCGCCGATCTGCTTCATCCCGTTGCCATGCGCCTGAAGGGCCTCCCAGAGGAGGTTCGGGTCAGCAAATTTGTAGTTGAGCAACTTCTCCAGATCGGATCTGTCGCTCTCAGACATAGCCTTACGGAACTTCTTGCGAGGGCTGGTGGAGTCAGACGAGATGGTATCGCAGGAGCTGGTGTCAGAGGTGGTGGTATCAGAGGAGGTGATCTCAGAGGTGGCGGTTGTGGTGGTAGAAGTGATGGTGAGTTGAACGACCGAGGCCGTGATAGTCGCCATGTTTGATGCTTCAGTTAACATGTAGAATGAGGCGATGCAATGTTTGTTGAGAGACGGTTTAGCGTTGAGGGTAGATCGAGATGTCTGTGGTTTGATGTATTGTGGGGATGGTGTAACTCGTGTCGAATGGCTTGAAATAGCCAGCGGATTCGTCTGGCTATGCGGACTCGAATAGCAATGGTTGAGCTAAGAAGATCTGGGAATGAGGCGACGGTGGACTCGGGTTGAGGAGTCATGGTTGAAGGATCGAGAGTGTTCGAGACTCTAGCGAGTCGGTGTTGTTCAAAGGAATGATACGCGGGTTGAAAGGCAGGCCACCATCTCCATCTGAATCATGCTCTAAGATCAGAGCAAAGCAGAGTTCGCCCACTGAGGTTGGAGACTCGTTCCGGTAGGCTCCCCAGCTTGAGTAAACACTTGGGTTTTGAGAGGTGTTTTGATTCTTCCAAGGCTGAATGGGAAGATGCAGATAGATAGACTCAGGGAATGCGGCCTCGAAGTTGGAGCCTAGAAGTTGGAGCCTACTTTTGGTTTTGAAGATGAAAGGAAATGATTCTTGCACTATAAGCTGCAGCTCGCTGGATATGAAATGCTCGCACCAGCTGGGACACTTTAAGAGAACAACGAGAGCTTGCTCAAAAGGTGAATGGAGGACTGAGAAATAAGGATAGGGCAACGTTTGATATCCTCATAGGCCCATAAATAGGGTCGAAGTACAAAGAAAACCGCATTGACAAGCATCTTGAATCCAAAGCTATCTTAACACCAGGAAAATTGCGGAAATGCGGGCTTGTGCTTGCGCCGGAAATTCAGAGGAATCAAAAGCCAAGGAAACGTACCCTCACCTATCAATATCGAGGTGGTCCAGCCTTCCGCGTCACCTTTGCTAGCACTTGCCAAGCCAGTTGCCAGATCAGGACAAGCTATCCAGCATCCATATCTAGCCTCTAACCCATATCAAGCTCTTCAACAATTACATCCAATATCATAGCGAAGTCGAACTGTGGTATGTCTCGACGAACGCGTCAAATTCTTATGATCGCTATCTTCGTATTCGTAAGAACCATGCAATAGCAAAACCATGTCCATGCCAGAACCCCGAAAGAAACGACCCTTTACATGACGACACCAGAGTTGGAAGCAATACGCTGGCAATGAGTTAGTTGCTGCTTCGAGTTTGAAGAGAAGGGTATAAAACGTACTGGCCAAAGCTCAGCAGCCTCCTTTCCGACCGGTCCAGTAATGGCAGATCCCTTCATCTCTCCCTTGGGGTTGACGATCTGCAGAGTAACCCGTTAGCACTGGTATTCCACAACTCGAATTTCCTGTTTTAATCTCCAACCAAATCCACCACAGACTGCCCGCCTCCTCTCGTAACACCAATCTCCCAACTAGAAGCATAGAATCGCACTCACCACACCAGCGTTATCCTCGAAGTACAAGAAAACACCATCGGTTCGTCTCCACGGCTTGCTCTGTCTGACGATAACCGCAGGCATGACTTTCTTTCTCAACTCAGGCTTTCCCTTCTTGACAGTAGCCATGACCATATCGCCGACACCACCAGCAGGCAGACGGTTAAGGCGCGCACCGATACCCTTAACGGAAATGATGTAGAGATTTCGGGCTCCGCTGTTGTCGCAGCAGTTCATGACGGCACCACTGTTCCCCATTAGCTTAAATCCTCCAATCCTCGAATCCTCCACCTCGAATCGCGCAACAACTCAATATCGCAGAGCTCGCAATAGAATAATCGAAGGGTACGTACACTGGAAGACCGAGAGTCATCTTGAGCTTGCCACCGGGGGCACCACGTCTATTTCAACGTCAGTTTTGTCAATTTCCTCAATCTTCAACATTAGTTCACGCCCGGTGCAGTGGGTCATTGCAGCGAGAGTGAGGCGCGAGAGTAAGGGCAAACATACGATATCTTGGCCATCTTGACTGTAGATCTTTGAGTTTCGTAGAAAGGTCAAAGACGGGTTGCTTCGTTGCAGGAGTTTCGATGTTGTCGGCGCGCGAAATTTGGTGATGCTGCAAATTCTTAAACCCTAATCGCTTAAGCGAGCCCACTAAAAAAATATCGGTGTTCGTTGACAAAATATCCAAAAGATTTACTCGACGTAACAGACACGGAGAATCTCGTGATTGTCAGATTAAATTGGAAAATGCTGTCAAATGAATTCTATATCTTGCTGTGGGAGCTGTTGAAGGTGAGGTCTGAAACCATTGACGGATAAATGATGGAGACTTGGGGTCACATTTTCACAAAGGCACAGGTAACAGAGATGCGAATTGTGTTGAGTTTATTTGTTTCATTTTCGTGAAATTTAATGAGCAAAGTTTTGCAGATGGGCTGCTATTTATGGTACATGTGTATCATATGCGCTGATGCGTGGGCATTCTCACCCAGCTTCTTGCCTCATGAGGTCCAAGGTGTCGACGAGAGCATCCATCTTCCGCCAATCCTCCAGGTACACCATTCGCCTGAGACGCCTTGCTGTAAATCGAAAGTTCTGCAATATAATACATACGAAGACAACTGAGCGGGAGCTGTATCCGCAGTGGGCAGTCGCTCAGAAACGCCTCTTGCTTCGCAACCAGTTGTATCTGCCCTGGTTTGGAAACGCTTATGCGTTCTTCGGAACCGAATGAGAAAGTTGTGTGCATTAAGTGGTCGCTTTGAGACACCTATGCTTGCTTCGCAACCTCGGTCGATGCTTCGCCAATGACATCCGCAGCAGTCCTCTCTTCTTCACCCTCTTGCTTGACAACAGCTGCAGCAGGTTCAGCCGCCTCAGGAGCATCAGGCGGCGAGACAGATAGTGGTGGTGAAACTGGATCTGGCGTCTTGATGGCGGGTTCCGCAGTACCAGTCATGTCAACATCCGCATCCGCAGCAGGCTTGGTTGAGTGGGCGCGGGAAGGGGCGTTGGATGGTCCAGCTTCCGCATCTGCGGTTGTCTCTGCGGTCTTCTTCTCCATAACTTCGGCGTTTACTTCAGCGTTTGCTTGGGTAGCGGTGGCGGCATCATTAATTGCTGGGGTTGCAACTCCACTGTCATCCATATCAATATCATCATCCGCAGCGTGACTGTTCTGGTAATCCATGATGTTGCGACGCTTGTTCAATCCATTCTGCTGACGAACTCCAAGCTCACGAGCATGCCCCTCATCGTCACTATCCTCAAACTCATCGTCTCGCTCAATGTGCTGGTCATGCTTTCTCTTAGTCATGCGGACGTCGGGATTCTGATCCTCATCCTCATCATCGAGCATATCATCGTCCTCGTCTGTGCCACCAGTAATTGTGGTACGGGGAACATCCTGCAACTGAACAGACGGCGCATGGGCAGTCTTTCTAAGATTCTCTCGGACTTGGCGCAAGATCTTGTCAAGATACTCTTGCGAATTTGCGTTCTCCATATTCGAAGACTTGACATTTAGTTGGTAGTCGGGGCCATAGTACTAAAACGAATTAGCGTATGATTGGTCATTTTATCAAAGATGAACCTACCTCGTAGTATTCATTGTATGGGAGTGTCTCAGGTAGCTCTTGGCCGACGAGAACACCAGTCTCAAATGCCCAAGTGCGAGCAACATTGCGCATGGTGTATCCTCCACCTCCAAGAACAAGAACAGGTACATTAAAGCTCTTAACGAAGTCGACGCAGTTGGCGTGGCCTCTCATACTCAGGTTGAAGCATCCGAGTCGATCGCCAGACAAGCTGTCTCCACCACATTGGAGAACAATTGCTTCCGGCTGGTAGTACTCCATGATGTCGCTGATGACAGGCTCGAAGATGTACCTGTAGTTGGTATCATCAATACCATCGCGGAGAGGGAAATTGACAGCGTAGTTCTTGCCGGCACCAACACCAATGTCGCGAAGCTCGCCAGTACCAGGGAAATACTCGCCATACTTGTGGAAGGAGACGGTCATGACACGGTCGGTGGTGTAGAAAGCTTCCTCGACGCCATCACCATGATGAACATCGATGTCAATGTAGAGAACCCGCTTCTTGAATCGCAGGAGCTCAATTATGCCAAGAACAATGTCTGTAAAGAAATTAACACGAGTCACAGGAGCCAATGATAGAATGAAAACTTGCCGTTGACGTAGCAGAAGCCACTGGCCTCGCTCTTCTTGGCGTGATGAAGACCTCCAGCCCAGTTGATCGCGATATCGCATTTGCCGCGGTTCAGACGAGCAGCACCCTCCATACTACCACCAGCACTGATGCCGCAAAAATCGAAGAGTCCATCGAAGACAGGGCAATCGTCTCCAACATTGAACTTGCCTTGCTCTTTGGTGAAGCCGTCCATGTTGTCGGGAGTAACTGTTTTCAGGAAGTCGATATACTCGTCGGTATGAAACTGGGTCATCTCATGCTTGGTGGCCGGCTTCGCACGCTGAGGAACACAGTCAGAATGACTCTGGAGACAAGGTCGATCAAACATTTGGGTGTGCGATAAGACAGTAGGTTGATTTTGTGATGTGGAGAAGGAAAGTCAGTGGTCTGCGACTTACGTAGATTTCCATCTTCTGATAGACACCATAGTTCATGATGAGGCTGTGCGTCAACCGGATACGATGAGGCTTCATAGGATGACCAGCAACATAGGCATAGTTTCCGACATCAGAGTCGTAGAAGTAAGCAACTCTCTTCTTCGAAGTTGGGCGAATGGCGTCGAGAGGCGCAATGGCGTTCGACATCTTGAGGTGGGGAGAGCTTGTGAATGATCAGAAGGAAGAACTCAGTTGCTGGAAGATAGTAAAGGATTCGAGAATAAAATCTTCGGGAGTCGCATACGCTGAGGCTGCGGAAGAAGATTTCGAGGTTGTTATATTGGAGAGGGAAAGGAAGAGTTGTGAGAAAGTCAACTGGCGCGGATTCAAATGCGAAGCAGCAGAATACCGAGCCAAGCCAGGAGCTTGCTATTGTCGCTCTCTAGTGCCAAGAAAATATATGAGTCTAACCAAAAATGCATAAGTGTAAATATATGAGGCGGCATTGATTGGTTTGGAGGATAATCATTAATCCGAGCCAATGGGCAGCCATGGCCTAATGGGATCCTCTGTTCGAGACTAGCTTCAAAATCCAGAGGTTCAGCCTTGCGACAGCAACTGTCAATGGACACTTGTCAACCGGCAAGAATAGAACAAGCCCTTGCGAGTATCTTGATGGTATCTCCTTTTCGAAAATGTTCATTTCTCAAAGTAAAAATCGAAGATCTTGGTGTTGAAGAGGTCACTGACAAGTGGGCCTGCAATTGCGAGGCTGGATCATGTGATCTGAGATTCGCGCTAGCAGGAACTAGCCCAAAAAGCCGATTTCGCGTTCAAAGCTGCCTTGCTCAAGCTTGAGAATCAACGCTTGACAGCGACGTTCTCTGGGAACAACTTGACGACCTGAGAAGATACCCTGATATTGCACCTTGATTTCCAAAAGAATCTGTCAATAGTGACGATACAACACTCAAAATGGATAGGCTGAATAGAATGCTAGCTTCCGCTGGGAGCATGGGAGGTCTCAGCAGCGCCGCCCCAGGATCTGTAAGCTATGCCCTACCGTCGCAAAGCACACGACATACTCAAAATGACTTGAAGCTGATACATATCGATCTCAGGATAACACTAGTCTCATCGATAACTCCGAAACCGTCTATATCTCCTCCCTTGCGCTCCTGAAGATGCTGCGACACGGACGAGCTGGCGTGCCAATGGAAGTCATGGGCCTGATGCTTGGAGAGTTTGTGGATGACTTCACAGTTCGGGTGGTTGATGTCTTTGCTATGCCACAGAGCGGCACAGGCGTCAGCGTCGAGGCTGTAGATCCCGTTTTCCAGACAAAGATGATGGACATGTTACGGCAAACAGGGCGGTACGTTGCTATCCCTTGATCTTCACAATACCAAGCTGACAATCCACTCTGCACAATAGACCTGAAACAGTTGTTGGCTGGTACCACTCACATCCTGGCTTTGGCTGCTGGCTCTCGTCTGTAGATATCAACACACAACAATCATTCGAACAACTCACGCCCCGAGCCGTCGCTGTTGTCGTTGACCCTATTCAGTCCGTGAAGGGCAAGGTCGTCATTGATGCGTTCCGACTCATCAACCCGCAATCAATGATGCTTGGCCAAGAACCCCGTCAAAGCACATCGAACTTGGGACACTTGAACAAACCTTCGATCCAAGCACTCATCCACGGCCTTAACAGACATTACTACAGCATCGCCATCAACTACCGTAAGACTGCGTTAGAGGAGAACATGTTAATGAACCTACACAAGCACGTCTGGACCGAGGGTCTGCAAATGGAGGATTTCCGTCTCGAGGGCACCCGAAACTCCGAGCGGTTAAAGCAGCTTGTTGGGCTGGCAGAGGGCTACGAGAAAAGAGTAAAGGAGGAGACCGAGTTGACCAAAGACCAATTGAAGACTCGATATGTTGGCAAAGTCGACCCGAAGAAGCACTTGGAGGACGTTGGACAGCAGCTTATTGAGGACAACATTGTGTCAGTATCGAGGCAGATGATCGACAAAGAGGCTTCCGCACCAAAGGAGAAGAACGATGCAAACGGGCATGCAAATGGTGATGCGATGGAGGTGGAGGAGGAACTGTGATGGTAGACGGAAGCATGTATTATACAACATAATAGGCGTTTGGCAATCTGCTAAGGGCTTTAGGTAGCAGTCCGCATGACAACGTTCGTTGCTGCGGAGGAAACTAGACGTTGCTACCTCTCCGAAGCTTTCCTTCCTTGGCAGTCAGGACCATGAAACTCTTGATCAGACTCGGATGCTGAAGTCATGATAAGTGAGATATTCAAGTCTCTGAGATATTCAGGTTCTTGAGGGATTCAAGTGCGAGAGATGTTTGAGTTATTTCAACATCTATCTCTGCCACATATGACTTGGCTTCTTTAGTACTTATTTGCATTAAGCAACCGGTCACTTCTGCTTATTTGGACCTAGACTTGCCAAGAGTTAGACTGCAGCGCCAACCCACCTACTGCTCCAGAAATTGCTTAAATATCTTCAAGTGATGGAGCTTGCAAGATCATTAATGCGACAAGATGAACTCACTTTTCTCAAGCTAGACCTGGCAGCTGAATGGAATAGAAGCTGAAGAGGGCATGGTATCTTTCTAGGTAGCCAATTTCTCGTATCTCTTTTCCCAGAAAGGGGAAGAGTGCCGGCTTTAGCGATGAACCTCTGGTGGGCACCAAATTCGACAGCGGCTGGGAACTTGACAGCAGTTTAAAAGTCGACGACAGTCTAGCCTTTGACGGCAAAGAAATTGTCCTTCTCTGCAGCTAGATCAGGCTTAGATTGTGCGCATATCTCAAGTCCACCTCTATTTAGAAATCCATCCTTGTAGCTATCCTGATTATGTTCTCCCATTCATGCTTCCAACTTTCCAAGAAACCAAGAACGCGCCATGTCTTCCGATCTTATCTACTTGCAATGCCTCTGCAAGTTCTGAGAGCAACAGGCTTTATATGCCCAAGACCTTCTATTATTTGATTCACCAGCTCTGCATTCTCCAATATCCAGCATGACCTTTTATTTTGGAGTCTTCTAGGACCTCACGCTTCTTTGCCGCCGTCTCACCGTTCTTTCCTCCCTTGACTCTTTCTTCTTTGTATTGGAACATCATGCGTCCAATTCCATTATCAGATTGCCTTTAACAGAAGTCTAAGTCTAGACATAAAAAGAGACTTACATCTTTTAACCTCTTGCCAAGCCCCTTCACTTCCTGTCGTTCGACAGCCAAAGAAGCAGAAGGTGCGGCATGCACCTTTACCAATAGATTATACCGAATATGAATTCATGAAGGCCAAGATGAACTTACTAGTCAATATCTGGAAAGCGATATGGGTATAGACAGCTCTATTTGCAGAACATTCAACAATTAGCTGAACTCAACCGAGGAGTAATCGACCGCCATTCACATTTCGACGACCGCCCAACCAAGCGACAAGTTCTCATATATTTATAATGGTATGAGAAGTTATCCCTTTATAAGAGCTTATCGCAAACGACGTCAAGTTGAAGAGGTTCCTATAGGAGTACAGCATGCCGGTCTTGTTGACTAGTCTTTTGGTAGCTTTTCTGGCAGCTATTGCCATTGCGATCTTGGAACGGACACATCCTCGACTGTATCAAGAAGGATGAGAGAGAGTGCATGAGGCGACGCTTTATCCTATTCTAGGATTGAGGCTATAGAGAGAGGGAGATGGAAGAGTGAATTTCATCATTAGGAAAATGCCTTTCTATCACGATCGGATAAGGAAGCCACGACCCACTCGCCTAGTCAATAATTATGCAGTTCTGAACGAAATCTTACACCTGAAAAGGCCATAAGAAGCAAGCTCAAGAACGCCGCGGATGCCCCACCGCCGTCAAAGACCTGACACTAAACATGTGTTACTTGCTTAGACAAGCTCCTAAAAGTGTCAATCTTTGCTTCATCACAATTAGAGTATATAGCCAAGCATCTGCCTGGGAGCTATATACTAATCAACTATGAATAGAAATCGACCGTCAGCGGAACTCGACTACCATTTACATTCCGACGACAAATAGTGCCCTGAGTTTTCTTGCCCCGCATTTGTTTATGAGTAAGGGAATAAGAGCTCCCTCCTTTAAAGTAGGAAGAAGTTACGTAAACGACTCCAGGTTGAAGTTATAGAAGCGCAGCCTGCTAGCGGCGTTGATCAATCTTCTGGTTCTCCTTTACTGCATGAAGGGGAACGCTCGGAGAAAGCACAAAGCGCTTTGTACTAGTTTAGGGGTGTGGATCTAGAGAGAAGAGGATGATATGGTGAATTAGGTGGTTGAGGACGTAAGCGATCTAGAGAGTCTAGATATCTCTGCATCTTTGAGTTCCTCATAGAACCTCCCCCACGCCGTGAGCCCACCGATCTATGTCCTGTCCTATTTTAACACTACCTCCGACGCTGCAGACTGCAGTTGACAACTATAAAGACGCCTGCCTGCAGGACACCTTCAGCCTACACAAAGAGGCGGTGAGCTCAATATGTAGGGGGTGCGTGGGCTGAAGATGATGGCTTTGGAATTACAAGTCGATACCCCACTTCTTAGGGACACTACACTACGATTAGAGCATATGGCCAGAACATCTGTAAGGGAGACATACAGCAATTGACTATCAATGGAATCGACCGTGAGTAGAAATCGACGACCGTCCAAGGATTCAACGGTGGAGGAACTAGTTATTCGGATCGATAAACCCCAGAACAAGCTCTCGGTACACGGAAGAGAAGTAGGGCAAAGGCTGGTAATAAGCAATATTCAAAAGAAAGTCCTTACCACGAACATAAGTGACAGCAAAACGGATATTCATTGGCGACATCTTGCGACAAGGGTCTATGGGGTTCAAAGGATATGCGTAATAGGGCGTGACGTGTTCTCTAACTATGTTTGAAGTGCAACTAGCTACATTTGTCACTCCTATAAGTGCTCACTCTCAATCAAAAAAGCCCGTAACTGTCCATATCCCACCTCTTGCTTTACAATTAGTATTTCGAGAAAGGTCACGAGTACAAGGAGTAGAGCTTCTTTCACTCGAAAAGTATGTATCTCATCCTTAGCTGGCCTAGGATTCCACTTTCACAGCCATTGTCTCACAGTGAATTGGTTCTTCTTCGCCAATTCCCCCAAAATCATAATGATCTCATCATCAATGTTCCTCCGTGCGTCCGCACTAGAGTATAAACGAGGAAAACCTTGCGAAGCCACCTAAGGATCGCGAGTCTACCCGTCCCGACCCGTCGTCCAAGCTCTGGGACGAAATCGGAGTTTGGGAGCACACTGCGGTTGGGCGCAATTATCCCTGGCCGAGTGGCTGAGCCCAGATTCCTGGGATCTGGGAGGAAAGGGCACCTGCGCGGTGCAACTCTGCGGCCGCTCCCAGTGTAACTCTCCCCCGAGAAAGATCATTGACAAACCCATATAAATTGGATTGCGTACCACTCAATGCATCTAGAGGCTGATCTCCCGGAAGTATGTTGGGTATTTTCCGGGTTGGAATTCAACTTCAGCTGTCTACTCGAACTTCCATGAGTTCCGATACCCTGACAGCGGGCGCCTGCACGCAAAAGCGGATTTGGGAGAGCTTGCGAAAATTTAGCGTATTTATAGTTTGGTGTACGTACGTACGATGACTCCCTTGGAAGTTCTCGTGGCCGATAAGTGGTGGCTTCAGCCCGTGAGGTATGGAAGCGAAAGTGCGCGGCAAGTTCCGTACTCTTGTTATCTTTCTTCTTGAAAAATTCCTCATCACATTTGGTGAGCTTGTTTCTTACCGTGTTTTCAGATTTGACGGACCAATTTCACTGGCTGGGCTCATCACGCAGCAGGCAGCAGACAGTGCGCATATCAACTGGGTTTTGCTTCTTCGCACCTGCTTTTAGCCAACACGGAGGGTATCCAACATCGAGAGAGTAATCCCCTTCGCCCTTCTTTCTATGGCGCAGATAACACAATAGCAATTCGACGAAATGAGAATGGTCTGAGAGGTGAGCGACATCAAGTACTGTGACTGTCTATGCCTAGTCCAGATATACCCAAGGAGTCCATGAAAGCCAAGAGGCCAAGGGAGGCTCGAGAGGTTTTTGCACTTGTAAAGTTGGAGGGGGAAAGATTTGAAAGTGACAACGAACTTGATGTTGGTAACGAGCGCATCAGGTGAAAAAAAAAGTGCGCGATATCGACCTTCCTGTATGCCAAAGACCATGAACACTTTTGCAACCATCTTGACCTTGGTCATGCAAGCCGCCATATGTGACGGTCGTGTACTGCTAGTGTGCTTGCTGCAAGCGGATGAAAGTATGCTGCAATAGATGAAATGCAAAAAGGAAACCGAGAGTTGCAGAAATTCGAGAGTGGTCATGTAAATTGCCAATTCAAGCCGCAAAGTGAAAGTGTACGAGCTGTTAATCGGAGACGAGAAATTTTGTAGCGCTTGCTGTTCCCTCTGAAGTGATGGGGGTGATGCTCTCTTGGCAGAGGACAACCCGACATGCCTCTTCCGGTAATCAAGCATCCGAATGCCAAGGATAAATGAAGCAGAATCCTTTTCTCAACGTTTCGAGATTCATGTTGTGGCCTGGAAACCCTCTGAGTGTGTCCTGCAATACTCAGCTGCAGGAGCTGAGATGTCTTGAGAATTGTTGAAATTTAATAATTTTACCGAAAAGGAGGAACGCTCCGAGTATCGAAATTCGCACTTATTCCCGTCTTAGGCAGTGACCCGCCGAACCAAGTATCAGGTGCTGAGGAGCAAGATCCGATGCCCAAGGCTAACGGCTGTGCCACAATGAGATATGAACAAGGCGTTCGCACAAAAGGATAAGGATCCGGCTAAAGGGGGTCTCAGCTTCCTGATCGTAACCAACCGTAGAGAAGCTACAGACCCTGAGGTATCGTGCCGAGAAGTATCAGTTCGTGGTAAGGAGAAAGGAGGCTCTGTCACCCTCGGACCTTCTTCTTCGAGAACGAGGCTCAAGCTTCGGGGTGTAAGTAGTGTGAAGTGGAGGAGGTAGAGTGCAGAGTGATGTTCTTCTGGAAGGCTTCCATGCAGGATTTTGGACAGATCACTACCCGGTACAGGGCTGAGATTGTCGATCAGACACATCTCATGCTACGCTGCATCTGCTGTGCATCAGATTTGGCGATGGCGTAGTTTTTGCACTTTCTGCGCCGCATCCTCGAATATAAACATGTCCTACGCGAGATGTATGACCGCATATTGCTGACGAGAGAGAGAAGTTGACAACGACATCATGTACCTGGCATATGATACTGGCCACAGCCTCGCGTTTCAGTGGGTGTGTATGGACTCCGTAGATACTAAATTCCTTTTTATCTATGGATGAGGCTGTTAAAAGCCTGATAATATGGAATAAACCACTGGAGCTGCGGACACGGGGAAGCATACAGAATGCAATGCAGCGTTTCGGAGTGGAGCCAGCTGAGCATGGTTCTCCGGTATTTGTGGAGCGAATGATTGTCGAATCGGAACTTGTGCCATTCTCCTGCAGAGGTGGAATCGAAAAAATGCCTCAGCCTCTTGCAGCACACGAGATACTCGAACTCGAAGTGCAAATAGAGTAGGTACTCTGGCGGCCACACAGAAAGCGGGCCATGGGCTGTCCAGATGAATAGTGAGCAATTATTGATTACTCTTTCTTTGGTTGCGGCTGCTGGCGTGGTTGAGGCTGTGCTGGATGGCTTGAATGCTGCACCCTAATGAAGAGTTCTTGATATTCCTTCGCTCAGGGGCTGCTCTCGGAGAGTTGGTATCGAATTCGATCGAGATTTGATTCTGCCTGGCTCCCAGTACGTCCGTGAATAGTTGAAAATTGCAGCTTGCTCATTGGCAAGCGATGAGATAAGGTTGGAGATTCGGGTTCTGAGACGAGAGCAGGGCTGCCACGATATTGGACGCATGCAGGAGGTGGTCCTTGGGAATATAGATGTTCCTTGATCGTTCGATCGACCTTCTCTGCATTTCCTCGATGAAGCAATCAGAGGCCGACACAACACACATTCCAAGGTTTGTGGTTTCCAATAATCTCAAAGACGAAGGAGATGATGGTGATGGTGTTGGTGGCGGCTGACTGCAGGTGAAGTACAGTTTCACGGAACATTTTTGGAATATTCCATAATCCCCGTGGTCTCGCTCTCGCTCGGAAAGCGTCCGAAAAGAAACCCTTTTTCCGTACGCGATACGCAGTATGTATTTGTGGGGCATGCTTGCCCTCCTTTTTTCTCACGTGGAAGCTCGCGGCGCCTACCAAAACTCAGCTCCTTCCGTTTTCAGAAGTACCGTACCATACCGTATGCATGTGCTGAAGAACGACTACTCAGGGAGGGAGTGGACCATCCAAAGTTCATTTGACTGACTGCAGCCTCTGAGACATGAGCCATCGTCACTACTGCGATAACTGTAACATATTGCACCACCTACACCTGCATGCGCATTGGGATTGGAGAACAAAGGCATTTGGAAATCCCAGAGGGTCAGAGCTCCCATCCAATCTTGTTCGAACAATACATCCTAGTACCAAAGGCTTCAAGGGTCCTTGCGCAGGCTCTTGCACTTCGAGATGAGATTTGTTTCCGATGTCAAGCCGGAGTGTCTTCGACAGGCCGACGACCCGATACCTGGGACGAACCTCCTACAAAGGTATGCTCATGCTGCGCTGCGCTGTAGCGCGGCTGGAACATACCGGGGTGGAAAGTCTACTCCGATCGTTGGGCGTGACGCGGGCAGTTGTGACACCAGCTGCATTGCCCTCTTCAGGTTAGATACCTAGCTACTCACAAAATGAGAATAGCAGCACAGGGTTTCGGCAACCCTGGACGACTTAGAGATCGCTGCGAAGGGTACAGCACGGACCTTCCTGCCAGCGGTCTCGGCACCATCGCGCTGATGGTCTATGGCTGAGTGCCGACCCCAATCTCCATCCGATCCCGAAAAGCTTCCCCGGCTCTGACTGAGCATGGATGCGGCATGCCGTTATGGTGGCATGGTGGTCAAACCGCAATAACCCCATGTCTCGCTCTCACTTAGTACGCAAGATTAATGCCCTGGATAGCGACTTCCGCTGTGTCTCTGTACACTCAGAGACAATTATGGGAAGTATTGCAGGCCCTAGTCCTAGTCCTCGTTCTCGTCCTCGTCCTCGTCCTCTTGTCGGCAAACATACCCTGGCAGACTTCGACGTTATTTTGACTCACAAATGAGGAGGGACGTGAGCCCGCACTGCGGTACGTCTTACGAAGTATATCCCGATGTCCAGCTGAACTCTATTCCAGATGCTGCACCCAGAGTTAGCCGAGACGGGCGCTAATTCCCCCTTTTACCACAATAATAGAGGATGTAGGTGAAGATCGACCTGCCTCGCAAACTCTTACGGAGGTAAAGTACTCTCCGAGCCTAACGGAGCTGGACGCCAGATTCGGGTGGTATTTACAATGTACACACAAGCCAAGCGATGAGCCTCGCAAGGCGACGTTGCGCAGAGGTCGGTGGCATGCCTGCTTGCGGCCCCGTCTGCGTTTCTTTTCCTGACCCAGCCCCACAAAATGTGCAGATACGGCCGTCATATCATCCATTTTTTGCAAGCTGAGCACTTCTGCCGGCTCTCAATCCCTGCCTTCCGTGAAGAAGCACGGTCTCCTCTACTCGCTTACGGAATCCTGGGCGCTTGGTTCGGTTCGATTAAATCACATCTCACATTTTCTCTTCTTCATTCACCCACCGACAGTGGGTGGTGGGTGTCAAGTCTTTGCCCAACTCTGTTCTAGCAACGGTGGCTGGTCTCTGACCCCAAACTCGATACGACTGCCCCTGCATCTCGAGCTTTCAAGGGTCATGATCCTTTTCAAGTGTAAAAAGTTCTGCTCATTACGGACAAGTATGCGAGGCATGTACAGTACAGCATCGAGATGGTAGCGAGGCGCTCGTCTGCTCTTTCTTGCTCAGTCAGCGCTTCCAGGTCGCCGGCTAGTCTGCTCGCTCCTCCTCATCGTATCCCAGTCTGCTCTCTGCAGAGTGTGCAGAGGCGCTATCGAGAATTGAAGTTGCATTCGGACTTTTTCTTGTCGATCGAAATATCACATTCTCTCACCCACGCCGTGCCGTTGTTCCATCAAATATCACTCGTCAGCACTGTTTTGTACAGCTATCAAAGGCGCAATCTGCCGTTGAGTTGTGGGCCGCCCAACCAGCCTCTCGGTGCTGAAGGACCCAACACCTTGGTTACGGAACTTATTCAGCGTTCCCACAACCCACGATCCCCTGTGGTTCAAGAGCCATGCTTCATGCAAGCCCCCCTGAACTTCTCTAGCCTCGGTCCTATTGCGACCCAACCAAATAATTCAATGCACATCTAGGCCATAAGTGTTTAGTGGCATATGATCCTACCCCTCAACGATGGAGAGTCTGCTCCATGACCTAGTTTAATATCTTTAGTGCTATATACAGGCGTTTCAAATTCATCGGGTCGGCTGTAAGGGTTTCCCGCTGTCATCCCCAGTACTTAGAACTTTATGTAGCCGCCTTTCCCAGCGACTATCCCTTATGATCTTCCCAGCAGTGGTATCTAATACCCATGAGCTTGGTCTTATGTCCCGACAACCCGAGTCTCTATTAAACGCGAAGTCGCCACTCTCTTTCACGTCTGAACTTCCCCTCCCCAACAGACTAGCCTCAAGCATACCCAGCCACTACCAATATGGAGCACCTTGAGTGGACCATTGAAGATGTCCTCAATGCACATCGGCCTTGGATCACGAAGCTTTATGTCGATGATAAGAAGAGTGAAGAGGAGATAGTACAGGAACTGCATCTACGTCAGTTCATCGTCACGTATGAATTCCCACTTACTCTCAATATACCTACTAACAATGACACAGACTCTCACAAATACGCCGTTGCATACGGGAATGGAATCTCTCTCGTCCCGCCAGACCCAACCTCGATACCTCAACAACAGCATTAAGTGGAACAATAGACGATGACTGGGAGGTCGTTCCCTTGCCGCCACCATATGAGGCTGGAACGAATGCCTCATACCCACCAAGCGATCCTGACGAGATGGATCTCTACTTAAAGCGATCTCTACCATCACTCCCAAACAACACGACTAAGATCTCACCGACCAACAACGACACTACCAAACGGAACTCAATCACCAGCAACACTGCCAGAGACAGCTCACCTACCATTCCTAAACCTCGAGACCATGAAAGGGCGTCCTCCTCCACAGACCACCTTAAAGTCACCTGCCACCATGGTCCCCTGGAGTCCGATGCTCATGTGGTGGAGACAACACTCAATTCAGTCTCGGACCACGGCCCATCACCAATCGAGATGTACGCCAATGACGACCAGCCGCATGAGCGTGTTGCTATGGGACTGGAGCGTATCCTACCTACCAGCTACCGGCGATCTCACGATGCTGCCATTGGCGGACCTCCGAGACAGTGGGCGGCGACGAAGCACTTCGCAAGACATAATGTGGAGCTGAACAGGTGGAAGAGGAGGAAGCTTGAGCTGAAGGTTAAAGAGAGGGAAAAAGAACGAGACGGCGATGGCCAGGAGAGTAGTTGACTCCTTGCGCTTATACACAACAAGTGCATAGGAGCTTGGTGTGATGAGTAACGACACATTGACATTATGGAACAACATGGATTGATTGATTGAGAGCACATTTAACGATTGGATTGTACTTTTAGCGATGGATCACGGACGTAATCGGATGGATGGGAACTCAAAAAAAGATGGATGGATGCACGGAACGCATTTGGGCCTGGGTGGACATGGTATAGACGGTTGGGCCGAGACACTTTATAATTCTAGGGAACTTGCTTTCGGACTTTATGTGTTATAGATTTTCTTGTTCTGGAATGAAGGCAACGCAAAAGATGCGGACACAACTCACTCCTACCTTTCTCCACCTTGCTACCTCCATCCATCTGCGTCTCATATCTTGCTGTTCTACCAATTCTCCAATTTTTCATCACTTCCATTACTAGTCCTTTCGCTCCTCTCTCTCACCCATATCCTCAACCCCGCTTCTTGTCAACTTCCACTTTCACTTCCACTTCTCCATCGATCCTCCAATTCCGACTCCCGCCTCACTTCCCAACCACCGTCCTCAACCCAACATCCCTACAACATCCTCCACCATAAGTAGGATGACAAGCCCTCAGGGAGTCGCAGCAGGCATTGCTTAAGCGTGTTCAGTCACTATTTCTGCGACGTCGACCTTTCCCAATACACATGGGTACACTACTTTGTTGTTCTAGTTGAAGTAAAGTGAAAATAATTGACTTACTCAGAGGACAAGACAAACTACAAAGGCCAGGAGACCAGCAGAGCGGACAACATTGGGAATGGGGTTGCTGGTGTGTGGAGGGTGTTGTGAGGGTGAAGAGGATGGTGACGAGGAGGTTGAGGAGGAAGAGGAAAAGGTGGCGAAGAGGATGCATTGTGAAGGTGAGGTGAGTGTGTTGAATTTGTGGGTAAGATGGATTTGAGTGTTAAGTGAGTTGAGGGATGTTTGGGTCTAGTTAACTGAGAATGTTGATATTCTCAGGTTAAGTGGAACTTAGAATGTGTCTGTTATGAAAGCTGAAGGCTTGTGAGTTCAAAATGTGAGCCTGTCAGCGAAATATGTCACCAGGGAAGAGTCTTATATCTTAACCCAGAAATTCGCAATCGACTAGCGGAACAAGCACTTGCAGACGTTCAAATCATACCCAGAAGAGGAGCACCTTCACTTTAGATAATCAAGAAGATGTTTCAGTAACTCCTAGATTTGTCACATCATAAGCCATTTCCTTCTTTCTCTCATTCCTCACATCATGCAACATCCTCCTTCTCCCAACCATACCTGACCCCTCAACTCACACCGCTTCAGCGCACCCTCGTTCTCACTCCGACTCCCACGTATCCTCTGATCGCCATCACTGCACTTGCCTTCTTTCTGGCCTCGCCTATCCCTCACGTCCCACACCAACACTCGCACCTCGGATCAGTGCAGCAGTCAAAGCTACTATAATTCGCAAACATCGTCAGCCACGTCACCTACCCCGAAAGACCAACTTACTAAGCGCAACAGTCACAAATATCAGGAGACCAGCCGTAAGGACAGCAGGAGGGGTCTTGGCGGGCAACAAGAGGATCGTTGGAACCGGTAAAGGATGGGGCGGCAAGAACGCGCACGGCAAAGAGGAAGAGGGAGACGAGGTGAGAGCTTCTGAAGAGGTACATTTTGGTGTGCAATCTTGGATCAGGAAAGCTATGCGACTGATTGGCTTGAAGAGAGACTTCGCTGTTGAAGTTGGCTGTTGAGTGAAGAGAGGTATGTGAAGGAAGGGAATGAGATTTTATATCTTGTTGAGAAAGAGATCATGAGTACAGCAAGAAGTGAATAAGTGAGAGAGTGGGTTCCGCAGGTCCGTATTTTCCAGCAACGAAAAAGAAAAGTGATGAAATGTACGTTTTCATGTCATCTGAGAATCTTCTCCGGCACTTGCGAGGATCTTTTCGAAATTTGTTCTTCAAGACCTCACCACTAGGTGGATATTTTGCCGATTCCAGAAAAAAGCCCGCAGTCACTGTGTTTGCTCAGCCACGAGGCCATCCTCTGCGACTATCCGGTTCGCCTCAAAATGCAGCTTCCCGCATCGATATGTCATGACCTTCACGTGCCTCGACAGAAGCCTGGATATCGGCATTGAAGATGACTCTAATGAGCAATTCATTCGTCGCCAACCAAGTATACTCAACACTATCGTACAACTGTTGTCATTAGCATTAGTGGCGGAAACCTATCAGATCAGATCTATCCGCCGGAATGCCCCTTACCACCCGTCCGCCAAAAGAGAAGAGAGTGAGTGCTCGCTCAGCACAAGGCGCTCAAAACATACATGAGTGCCTCGCATGCACCCGTCCCCTCAAAATTATGCACGATGTTCTCATATGCACACATATCATTCGTCCCCTCATTTCGAGTCATTGCCGAACCAGCTCGTGAAGCCCGACTTCATCGCTTTCATCCCCTCTTCCTTGGCTTTCTCCTCGAGAGCCGCTTCTTCCTTCAACCATTTCTCGCCATTTTCTCGGATCTCCTTCTCCAGCAGTTCGTAGTTCTTCTGCCCACGTTCTCTCGCCTGGTCTTGTAACATCTTCCCTTGGGCGAACGCCTCAGAAGGGGACTGCTCATTCGGATCCATCATCATCATGCCTGAGCTCTTGATACCCAAAGCATTACCCAAGAAGCCTATGCCAGAGTGTTTAGGTTTCTTCTTCTTTTCCTCTTCTATTTGTTCCTGGAACTTCTTTCGTGCGATGGCTTCCCGTCTCGCAAACTCGACAGGAATGTTCTTGCCCTCAAAAGACTTGATGACTTTGCGGACGTCGGGATAGGCCATTGTGTGGATATACTCGAGGAAGGGAATGAGGCCGACGAGTTCCTTGTCATTGGCATTGCCTTCCCATGGCTTGAGAATGATGGCATTTTCGGGTTGGTTCTTGGCATGGCTTGCTTTCGTATCGATCATGATGACCTTGGAAAGGTCACGGTTCAAGTATGAGAGATCCTAGAATTTGTCAGTTGATTCTCTAAGAGCCTAGCCAAGTTATCATACCTTGACATATTCGCCATTCTCGTAGAGAGTTGCCTCTCGGAACAATGGCCAAGTAACAATATGATATGGATCCAGTTTTCGAATTACAGGCTCTGCTGCTGTCCAAGGCTGGCTAGTGAATATGACGAGCTCGTAGTATTGACTAAGGTATCGCAAGAAATAGTCCACGCCAGGTCGTTTTGCCAATCTCCATCCATGCTCTCTTGACCATTCGCTGTGGATTAATAAGTCTTCCAAACTCAAGACCAAAGTATACGGTCGTTCGAACATTGGATCCGGATCAGGTAGAAGCTTCTTGAAGGCAGGTTCGTTATAGTAGTTCATCTGGTCTCCCAACCGCGCCTTCGCGCGGTTCCACATCAGTCCAACTGCCCATCCTGACGGTGCATCTGGGTGTTGCTTTTCCTCCTCTTCTGACTCCCAATTCCTTCCAAAGTATATGGTTGAAGCGACGAGACCAACGGCGATCGAGGCGTACATATAATTGAATCTCTGAAGTCTCTTCTTTTCCCCCGACGAAACATATGCGGAGGCTGGAAGCTCTCCTTTTCCTCGTCCTCCACCTTGTGCCTGCCCTGGCTCCTCTGCCTCGGTGAGATTCAGTGGTCTACCTATAGTCTCGTATTCTAGTGTTGATGGGATGCCCTGAGTGAGATCTGGTAGGGACTTTCTAGCTTCAGCCTGAGCTTGAGCCTCTGCCTCCGCAGGGTCGATTGCAGATGAAGAGGTGTCTTGAGGTGCTGTGTTTTCGGATGGAGAAGCTGGAGTAGAGAATTCATCTTGCTTGCTTGAAAAGTCTCGTTCTGATTGCTCTGGTTGTTTGCTGCTTTGTGAATCTGGCTGTGGCGACGTGAAAGCCGCAGATGCACTTCCTGGACCTGACTGTACAGGCGCTCCCGGTTTTGACCAGTCTCTCTTCAAAGTGGGCTTGTTTGGCTTATTGTTGCGAGCCATAGAACGAATCCATACTGGCGACGAGGCTATTCGGAAGGTCGCAGGGACTGCCCGTAAACCTGTTGTCCGTAACGATCGGACAGCTGCCCTGGACAACATATTGACAAGAGTTTAAAACACAACAGGCAGCCTCAGCAAAGAAGATACGCTGAATGGAAGAGCATTGGCTTTGCTTCAACCGTATCCCAAGCTTCGATGGCCTGTTCATCAAAATAATTTCGGCCCTAGAGTGCAAATGGCTTAGCGTATTCACAGGGGTGGCAAAGGATATCTTCGGTCGTCTGCCCCTCTTTCTCTTCTTCTGCAAAGTTGCAGTCAGCAGAAATTTGACTCGAAACTCCTTTCCAGTGGACCCTCGAGATGAACAACGCTGACGAGATCGAAATGGCTTATTCAAGAATTGGATGCTAGACGACCGGTGCCCAACCAGCACCGGTCGTTTCATGGCAATTCGATCCCGTTATACCTCGACAATCAAAGCTTCAGGCCTTTGTTCTAGTCACCCTTGCCTTCTCTGTGACTTATTCGCAATCATATCATCAATTTATACCGGCTTCACTTGCCTCGAATTCTCTTTTAAATTGCTGAGCCCTTCTTATTTTGTGCACGAGACTCCCACTTTTCAAGCATACCTCGCAACTCGCACCAGAACCATCCTAAGATCTCATGATGACGAGAAGAGTCAACTTGAGAGTACCTAAAACGCCTCCTCGACCTGCCGAGAGCGCCGCTACGACTCCGATCTCGACTCCGTTCTTGACTCCAAGTTCCTCGGCATACCCTTCCGCATACCCTTCAGAAGATGAAGGTGACACGATCCCGAAGAAGCCGTTTCCTTTCTTAGAACTCCCTTCCGAACTGCGCAACAAAATCTACTCGATGACCTTCAACCCCTCTCCTCTTGTAATCGACCTCGATCCTCAGACCTTCAAGATCATCAACAAGCTCAAGCTCTTCGCGCTATTCAGCGTCTCAAAGCAGCTTCACCAAGAAGCTACGCACCGCTTTTTCAGCACGCACACTTTCCGCATATTCCCTACCTACCCAGGCAAATACTTTAAGTCCAAGAAGCCACTGCTAGCACGTCTGCCAGGTCACTATCGCGCCTCGGTCACAACGTTGGAGTTGCGGATTGGACCGGGCTGGAATAATCCTCCCAGAGGTTGGGTTGTGAATGATGCGCTAGGACTGGCTGATTGCACAAGCGTCAGGGTCTTGAAGGTCTTTGTCGAATGCGACCCAAGCGAAGCCATCTTCAAAGGGTTCCGAAAGGCTGACGGTTTCTATGAGCAATTCTCGGCAAACCTACTAGATGAGGTTCTGAAAGGAGTCCCGAGTATCAAGGTCGTCGAGTTTGATGCGTACAGCTCCGTGAAGCGGACTGGAGACATGATGGCCGGTCTTGGTGAGGTTGTAGCAAAGTATGAAGGTAAGGCTGTGGCATGGGGACCAGAGAGGGGCTGGAGTGAGGAGAGTGACAAGGTCTGGTTGGATCAGATCTTGATTCACGGCAGTGGCACTAAGTTGAGCAAGAGCATTGCTGTTTTTGCATGATGATTGAATGTTTGATAACGAAGCAAATGCTGCGGCGTCAGCTCCCTAGGTCATAGGAATTCACTCAATTGAACACGATATTTTCATGCATCGTCTTGAGCATCAAGTGAAGTGTGCTCTGTCTCATGTGGCTCTGATAACATGATATTAGCAGCCAAGTTCCCCCAAGCTCCTGTACCCCATAGCCGCATAGCTCCTCAATTATGAGGTATCTTGAGCTTGAGAGAGCGTCTATCCCTTTAACATTTCCGGGAACATTGGAGAAACCAGCCCCTGTTGATAGTCTGACTCTGTCTTTCCAAGATTGTATTATCCAAGAGTCGTCAATTTGATTTATACTACATTACTCATTATCATTATTTATATTCGTGATCCTCATTCACATCATCCCATCGAACCCATTCATCTTCAACTCACAACATCATAATCTCAACCACCGCCACAACAACCCAAACATTCGACCCCTTCACCTCAACTCCCTTCCCCGCAGCTCCAATAAACCGCGCAGGCGCAGCCATCGTTGTCACTGGACCTCCTAAGATAGAAATAATCGCACTCCCGATATTCGTCGTGCTGGTGCCTCCAATCACAATGTTCGTCCCGCCGGGAGTGAGAGAAACTGCTGTTCCACCCACCGTGGTGGCTGAGCCGCCGGGAGCGAGTTTTTGAGTGCCAATTACAATGCTACCTGCTGCATTTGTAGAGACCGTTTGGCCTCCGATCACGACGGGGGCCGATGCTGGACCGCCGACGATGATGGGTGTTCCGCCCGATGCGAGGGAGATGGTGGTTCCGGAGACGGTGATGGGAGAGCCGCCTGGGGCCAGGGTTTGGATTCCGACGGGGAAGTTGCCTTGCGAGTTGGCTGTGATGGTCTGTCCGGTAATAACCACAGTAGGTGGTGTGGGGGCTGCGGCTGGTGGATTGCTTGCTGGTGGGTTATTTGCTGGATTGCTCACTGGAGGGTTGTTCGCTGGCGTATTTGTTGGTGGGCTGGCAGCTGGGTTTGAATTGGGCTTGGGTTGGGAGGTGTAATGGCAAGTGACGGGGATGGGGGCGGTGAGATGACAGGCTGAGGCGCAGGAGTTGAATCTACAATTGGTTGCGGAGAACTTGCAACAGGTGAAGGCGGTATTGTAGTGACTTGAACCGGCGATGGAGAAGTTACTTTCGGTGCCGAGAGACCTGGGACTTGTTGCAAGTCCACAGGTGGGTCGAAGGTTCCCGCGAATTCCCAAGTACAAGATACCCATTGGGGCTCCACCCCGGTGACGATTGAGTCCATCGATAATTGAGGTGTACATAGATTGGTCTGCACTCCCAAGATGGGAGAGACTATCTTACTGTCAGATGAGGCATATATGTAAACACATTTTTGTCATGTGGATATCACTAAAGCACGCAGTACCTAGGTACATGAATGGAAGCACGAATGAGGATGCCGAACGTGTATCTGTGGTACAACATTTCTTCGAGCTTGGTCTTCTTGTCAATGAACTGAAGTCGACATAGGCTGCTGAATCATTCACCGCCCCGTTGCATTACTGTAAGAAAATCCGGAAGGACATAATAGTTACTTGAGCAAGGGTAGATATGACGAATGCGGAGTCATTGATTCGAAGACAGTTGATTTCAAGCAATATAACAAATTAACTCAAAGTTTGTGGGGGCTGGTTCTCGTATTCATGTCAGGGGAAATGGATCTGGAAGTGGAGGCATCGACATAAGCGAGCTATTCGTGTTGACTCCTGAACAAGGAACGTTTGAGTTAGCCAATGCAACCTTATTCAGGTTCCAGATATGTTAGAGTCTCATTGCTCTTCCGGAAGCTACATAATTCTATCGATAAGACCTCAATGTTGTACGGTGGTACAGCGGTTAAGTTTTGTCGCCCGCTAAATTTGTAGGGGAAATTCACCACCAAAGTTCTACCTGGTCGGTACTCGGGCATCGCTTAACCACTACCAGCGTGACAAAACTTTAACCGGTGTACCACCGTACAGACTCGCCGATCTGTTTTGAGTAAGAAGTCCAGGCCTAGCGCCTTGTCCTCCTTTCAACTCCGAAAGTCTTCGCTTCGGAACTCGCTTATGCACAATACGGCACGGAACTCACGGCCTTTCAAGTTTCTTGCATATACGGATATTATCGTCGTGATCCTAAATATATAAGGCTTGACACAAACCACCTTTCTGACTACTATCGCTCCCACCGTTTGTTCACTTGCCAGTTTTTTAACTTCCCAATTGACGGTTGAGAGTACAAGATGTCCCTCACCGCCAATGTCCACGCCGGCCCAGCTTCCAAAACCACAACCGAACTCGTCACACAAGAACCCATCATCATCCGCCGCGCCTATATCACAGATGCAAAGCGCATTGGTCAAATTGCAGCGAAGACGTACTACAATACTCCGCTCATCAAGTTCCTCTCACCCCATTGCGAAAAGTATTATTCCCACTACGAGCGCGGCTTCCTTCAGCGTGCTCAAAAGCGTCTCCTTGATCCTCGAAATCTCTCATTCGTGGCATGCGAAGCTTCAAATCTATCTTTGCCAATCGGTTATGCGCAATTTGTACGCCTGGGTGATGATGACGGCGCTATGAAGCAGATACATAGCCAAAGTTTCACGTGGAGGCTTTGGCTTTACGTCTTGAGTTGGATTTATGGTCTCTGGTGCCGGATCCTGAACTGGGCCGCCGGTGAGGATAGATCAGCAAATCATGAAAATGTCAAGATGTTCGATGGATGGTGTAAGCTTGACTGGGAGAAGTTTTGGGGAGAGAAAACCCATCCTGAGAGAAAGAATAGGTGGCATGCTCAGAGCGTGGTGATTCTGCCAGAGTTCCAGGGAAGGAAAATTGGGAAGAAGTTGATGGCGGAGGTGATAGGGAGAGCGGAGAGCGAAGGTGTGCCTGTTGGTTTGGAAGCTAGCGGTCCTGGAGAGGTTATGTATAAGAGTGTTGGGTTTGAGTTGTTGGGTAGGTATCATGAGGGGCACAGCATTTTTGAAGGGAGAGTCGGAGGCATCATGATGTGGAGTCCATCGGCGTGGAAGAAATAGAATTTATGAAGATATGATAATAGTAAGCAAAGCTCGAGATTATTTAGAACAGATGTTAACTTTCAAGATTAACTACAAAGTCCTCTAATAGACACCAAACTCCTAAATGAAGTCCTCTCGCCGCGCCAAGAAATTCCACTTTTCGCTCACGTATATTGTAGGAACCACCCTTTCACTCTCATGCTTCTCCATCCGAGGATTTGGACTCGGGGCTTTTCTCTTGCAACTCGGATTTTCGGATCATAGCTTTGAAGACGATCCCTGGATGGCACAGTGTAAGAGCAAAGATAGCGATGCAGCACATTCTATCGACCTGTTAGCGTCTGATAGGCAATTTATGCGGAGAGAAGGGCAGCTTACACTCCATTCAACACAATAAAGCTAACCTCATCCCGCATGATTTGGTTCGCCCAGCCAGTCGCCAGTTCTGTAATGCGATAGACGCAACGGACGTACACCGCCAGTGAAGCTGGTAAAATTCCACTTGGGAAGATTTTAAAACCTCACTTGCCGAGAATTTCTCTCGCTTCCAGAGTCAACGTCGACTTGTTGCGGTAGAGATTAAATAAAGACCGCGGCCAGACCATAAAGGAATGTGAACGTAGCAACTTGAAAGACGATACCGGCGAGTATGATATGTCCACCAAGTGCTGGCCTTGACGGAGTCTGAGCTGTTGCGGCCAGCATGCCACCAATTGCCTGAAGTAGAAGAGAGATAAAGTCGCAAGTCATGAAGATCTATGGATATAAAACTGCTTCGATCGGAGAGAATTGAGGTCTAATAGCGCGGACTATGTGCTTGCGTGTGATATAGATAGCAGCTGCGAAGAAAGACTGCATCCATGTCGCAAAACTCTGGTCCATGGAAGTGAGAGTCCGTTTACCGGAGCAAAGAACAAAGTAAAAATTTGAGTCTCAAAGCCGATATTTGACCAGGGATTCGAATTAATCAAAATGCGGCCAACATATCCGATCATTTCTGTAAGATACTTAATTGTGATGAAGCGGGAAAAAGTCCAAATCTTGCAGCGGAAGCCGAGAATGAGTTTGGCAACAAAGAAGACTGCAAAGAACGCGCAGAAGAAAGCATTGCTTCAAGATTGGGATAGTAACCATTGACTGTCATCTGAACTGGACACTCGGGGAAGACCGATTTGCAATCTGCGGTGTCCTTGTAGTAGTCCGAGATGGGGTTTGAAGAAGATTTGGAGTTTGACATCTTGAAGGGTTGAAAAAGAGTTGTTTGATGCTGGATACTTTTGACTAGTTCTATGAAGTGGATGCGAAGTGAAGGAGCGGTGTCGATGCTTTAGAATTGTGGATGTTGTTTGGTGATGAGTATCAACCGAGAAATACACGCGTTATATATACGCAGGCTTGACCTACCTGCTACCTACCGTCTCGTTGTTGAAGCTATCACGATGTATCTGCTTCATCTAACGGACGTACAGTTCCAGAGGTGCAAGCTCATGGACTCGTGTTCGGAGATACAAAGGCGCGCGGCCTTAAATCGGCCATTTCATAAGGTGCCTCTCGTCAAATGATCCGTCGTGCGACAGTTTAGAATTCCGCCACAATTTCGAATCAATTACAGTTTTGGTTGCATAAAAGGATAAATATGCTTCTGCTCCTTCCAGATCTTTAAA
>AYLM01002360.1:0-31407 GCA_001625345.1 Cairneyella variabilis | reverse complement strand
TCACATGATATAGTGGGGAGTCGGGGCAAGGTTCTGAACCCGTGCCCTGACAGTTAGTGGGCTAAAAAATCGTCCTTCTTAAAGTCGAAAACACCCTTATTAATCCGACGGCGCAGAATAACTTAATGCCAATGTTTATATAGTCTAAATACACACACATTAAGAGGCTAAAGAATATGCGTAATATGGGGTAATAAATAGAAAGGGATAATTCCGAATTCTCAACACTCTGCGATAAAATCGTAAGAAAGATGGCTATTATGCTTATTGAATATAAGTATATAATATAGTTAAGAGGTACGCTAACGACGCTATAGAATTTGAGCATTCGTAAGAAAGTGCTTAAGCCAAAGACGAGCTTTCTTCTTATTGATAAATCCTATATCTATAATTATTTAAGCAGCTTTTAGATTATAGCCCTAATCTTATTAATCTTCGATCTAGCGTTCTATAAAGTGCTTGCCCTTAATAATAAAGAAGGAGGGAAGAGCTTATCCATATATAGAGATGCACTCTACATAAGTAACAATCTCTCTTTACTATAGATTCCGTAAATATAGCTTCTTAATCTCGCGTGGGACGAGGACCTTAAAGCTTTTAAGATCTTTGCATATAAACCCAGTCTCGTCCATATTCTATATATCACCCTTATTTAAATCGTACTCCTTTATACACTCCTTTAATAATTGGAACCACTCTTTAATATTAAACGCATTAAGAGCTTCTTTCCAGTCTATATAAATAGTATTCGTAAGGATCTCGTGAAGCTTAGGATGGCGGGCATACTAACGAGCGTATTAATACGTTTTAAGAGGGCGTTAATCTATAGTCGTCGAATGAGTAAGAATCCACTCAGTATACAACACTACTGCCTTCTTTAGTATAAGAAAGCTATATTTCACTTGCTAACGTATTCAAAAACATAATATAGCGTCTTAAGCATTAGTCAGTCTTACTAAACTGCCTCCTTTTATAGTCGCATTTGGAGTGCCGCGTGCGCGATGCTAAAGCTAGTGATATGAGACTTAGGATTCCTTAGCGAGGGCTTTAAGGTTGACTTTAGCGCATTCTGGGATTGAAGTAAGGGCTTTAGTAATGCGTTCTTCGTGCTTAGGATCGAATTTTATTGTGTAGTTAATTAATTGTTAAATTTAGAAGGATTAATGGTCGAGAAAATCGCGTATTAGTAGTAATCGCGTATTAGTGGCCACCTCCCACTTGGGAGGGTCTGTGCTGCCTCGATTATCCAGATTAGAAAGTGAATTAGAAGAGTAATAATTCGTGCAAAAGTAAGTCTCCCGTTAGTTTTGGTGTTCCTTGGGCCTCGCTTGAAAATGGCCGGATTTCAAGGCCGGGCGCCTTCGTAATTGAACAACTACGCAATATTGACCCGAATAGGAATAGTCGTGCTTTATGGCCAATAATTCATCCGGCCACTTTCAGGCAGACTCGGAACTTCAATTGGCTGTTCTACCACCAAGCACTCTAGGAATTCGAGGTTCTGATTGTCAGTTTGACCTGACGTGACCAGCTGTTGGCGACCGTGAAGGCTTTCACGCTTATGAGGATCAGGAATAGCTTCATGTAGTGCTAACCACCAACAGCAAAGTCTCGCTTAACGGTCCCAAGCGGGAAAAGATATCTCGGCCTTATGTTAAAACCCTGGCAAATACAACTATCTTGCAAGACGAAGTACGACGACAGATGGAGGCTGAGATGCTGGAAAGTTGAGGAAACGCCCATACCTTGGCTGTGGAGGACAATCCTCCCAAGCTAAATGGCGCCACGCAAAGACCTTCTTGGTTCTTACTGCATTGTGGGATAGCTGACGGAACCGCTTCAGATAAGATTACATTTTGGCCTAAGCTAGGCTCGGCCCGAGTGAAGCGAAGCCTGAAAAGGAGGAACATCCCCTCGCGAAAACAATCATCTGATTCACAACGGACAAATCAGGAGAAGAGGCAATTCGAAGATTTTTAAACCGCCTCCAAATACCCGTTTCCATTTCCTACATACTTACCAATGCCATTGTCCTGTCAATTTATTATTCATCTCAAAGGGCACCATCATCCCACACTCCTCAGGGCAAGCCCTCGCTAATCGCTCTGGCCTTCTCTGCTGTAATGCGCTCCGCCCTCCATTGCGGTCCCCAGCGCATGGTGATCCAGAGAAGGGGCGCTAGGAGAATATATAGAAAGGCGACGAATGTATATGCCCATCCGCTTGACATTTTCTCGACCATGGGAATGATGAGAACCGAGGCACCGGCACCAAGCCAACATCGGACAAGGTTGTTGGCAGCAGTGGCAGTTGCCGGCTGTTGAGGGTATATGTCAACCATGAGAACGCTCAAGATCGTAAAGAAGCCGTTGGAGCAGAACCCGACGATAAACAACATGATCAAAGGACCGGCCAGGGTAGTACGATAGTCCAGCACCCAGCTGTATGTGATGAGGGCAACGCATGCGAGAGCAAGGATTGGTATGGCAACCTCACAGCGGACACTCTCGATAGGAAAGTTACCCATATCGCGATTCTGCTTCTTTGCTTCCTCGACACTAATGCCCAGACGGCGGGAATGACGAGCGAGGTTCCAGTCGACGGCCCGACCACAGAAGAGGGTAGAACAAGCACAACCAACTCCGATTGGGATGAAGGAGAGACCAATTTGAAGATCGTTGAACCCGTAAATATCTGCGAATTGCGACGGTATAGCACTGGCAACGGCATAATAACCTGCAAAGACGAGGCCGTTGGCGAGGAGGACAATGCTTGCTTCCTTGTCGGCACAGATCTTTAGTGTGAGGATGGGGTTCACAATACCACGCTTCTTGGTGCCTGCCTCTGTCGGTTTGATGGTTGCCCTTTTACGCTTGACGGAAGGCAAATAATCCCACACGCACATGACCCATTTCTGGGGAGGGACTGCTCCATTGTCGACAATTCCGCGGGCAGTCTCTGGAAGGAACAGGAGCAGGGCTAAGAATGAAGAACCTGCAAAGATAACGAGGAACCAGAAGATTGAGCGCCAGCCGAGAAACTGACTGAGAATACCCCCAATAATTGGCCCCACAGCAATCCCAACCACTCCTCCTAGAGATGCATATGCAATGTAGACACCACGCTCCGAGGCCGTGGCAACATCAGAGACAACGGCGTTGGCAAGAGCAACAGTACCGCTGCTACCAGAGCTTTGTATACAACGGAGGACGAGGAGGGCTGCGAAATTATGCTGCAGAGCGAGAACCAATATTGGCGCCAATGTAGATGACGAAGCAAATCATGTAGACGGGGCGTCGTCCGATGTTGTCAGAGAGCGAGCCGGTGAAGGACGGGGCCAGACCCTGGAGGATCATGTATACAGTGACAGTTAAGTTGATGAGAGAGTCCGATACCCGGTAATCTTTGGAGAGAGTAGTGAGGGCTGGGAAGTAGATGTTGGCACTGATCGGCGAGAAGAAGCCAGCCAAAGAAGCCATGAATACAATCCACCGTTTCTCCCAAGGACTGAAGACAGAAAAAGGTGCATTCTGTTCTTGTCGGTCGGTACTAGTCAAGACCCCATCACCACCTTGAACGGGTTGGTGAACACTCTTCTCATTGTTTTCTGGAGGAAGCGGTTGGTTTTGCGATGGTTTTGATAGTGGTGGCGGAATGGGCGACGGGAGATCTGAGGCTGATATTGTGACTGGGGAGTTAGAATGATTCTCGCCCAGTATTGATGTGGTTGTTGAAGCCTTTTCAGCGGGGGTCACAGGCTTTAGTGAGGCCTGTAGCGGCGGGTCTTCAGAGGGAGAGGCAGCCATCACGGGCTTGAACCTTGGGCGGTTGGAGTACGAGAAGGATCCCACACCAATTGAATGAATCTTAAATCTTAAGTATCAACGCGTCCAAGTGCCGTTTTGGCTCTTGTTGTCATTCTTGTTCATCTGAGTTCTGGCTGAGATGGGTGGAAACAAAACCTGCAACGCGTAAGAACCGTGAGGCAGATGGTTGGTTGACTAAGTACACAATTTTAGTTCGGAGCTCCGAAAAGCTCTGGAGGGAGTCAGAAGGGTTTCCCGGAACATGGGTGGTGAGGGAAACAGTTGGCTAACTTAGTGTGGCATTTACTCCATCTGCGAGCGGTAATATTGCATGTTGGTGAAAGTAGGCAGAAACAGCGTGTTGCGGGGCATGTAGCAGGGATTTCGGATTTCAGTGGGGCTCAAAAGAAAGATGCTCAAGCTTTCCTTGCTACTCTCCTTGCTAGGTTGTTTTCTCGAGGGAATACAAGTAATAACTTGAATGCTTAAACCCGGGTTTAAACCCGGTACCTGCCGCGTGGGGGTCGGTAGGTGATCCACCTACACCTGCGGGCACGGCATATGACAGCGCCAATCGCGATCTAAAGTTATCGAATCCGTAAATAAATCCCTGCTCGATGTTCTGTCCTGAAGGACTTCGTCTCCTTAATTTTCAAGATCGGAAGTTTGGCAATTTCGAGGCCTGAATAGTCACCAGAGGAAGTTCGGTGATGCAGTCCGAGGCCAATAGATGCTCTCATTGCAAACCCTATGAATCCCCTGTCACGATACTAGTTATTAAGGAAATCTGCATCATCTCAATGTTAGCCTCACCATGCCCCTGGCCCCTTCGGTGCTCGTAGGCTATAGATAGCCAATAGAATGAGCACTTGAACAAAACGAATATCATGATACTGGAGAATTTCATCCAAATACTACATCCCTGCGGAATTATGGCGTTCTGGACAGAAAGCTCCAGTATTTCCTGTGGTTTCGAGAAATCGAGCCCCGCTAGTGTAGACAATCTTGTAGGAGTTGGCCAAGGCAGCTCGCCTTGAATGTAAGTCTCGTAGATAGGCCGAATGCAGAATAGGTCATCGAGTCGATATATGCTTCAGATAGCTCTTGAGTAGTTTCTCTGTAATATCTGAAGACATGCTCCCGAGATTCAATGTGGGTCCATCCTCAGTGCTGGCGTCGGACGAAGACTTTGGACTCAGGTGTTCTTCTCCATGCAGTCCACAATTAGGAAGACTAGGATCTATCATAGACTTGACCAGTGATCCCAGCTTATTGTGATACTTGAAGATGCCCCAATGTAGCAACCACTAGCTGCGAGAGATAAATCTCGAAGTATGTCAACGGCTGTGTAGTTGTTCCTGAGCGTAGGGCCCTCCCATTCGATTCCTCGGAGCTTGGAGGTGAAGGAGATCTATCAGAATGATGCCTCTTAGTTTGTCTTTGTACTTGCACATCATGAGACACCCCTCATGGTTCGGAGTAATCTGTGTTGTAGACTGCTTGAACTTCGACCCATCTACAATGGCCCTCGTCTCGGATGTCTTCTCTCCTTAATATCGCCTCAAACTTGGCCACTCGGCTCTCTGCGGCCTTCAGGTACAAGTCTCGAGTCCACGGAGGCGGATTGTGGGGGTGGGGGGTTGACGTATTCGCAGACAGCGCTGAAGCTTAGATAGTTTGAGCAAAGTGATTGCCCATCGGACTTCTGCTTCCTATTCTTGAATCGCCGACATGCCAATGAAACTCGCGTTAGGGCTCCCATCGAATCGAATCGAATCGAATTTGCTGCAAATTCGATTCGACTCAATTCGGTCGAATAATTTAGCATAGGATTTGGTCGAATTTGCCTTATATTCGATTCGATTCGATATTTGACGAATACTCTGTGGTGATCAGGTTTTATATGATTTTTCCAGTAGTATATTTTTTTTAGACTAAACCGCCATTAAATTTAGTCACCCCGCTAGTTTTTCAAGGAGTGAAGATCACATAGATGAGATACAGTATCTTTAGATTAAAGAATCAAGCTAACTAAAGCATTAAATCAAGGGCTTTTCTCTATTTTAATATCTAAGTGCTAGTTATTAACTTCCCTCCTATCCAGACCCTTTCTGGTTGTCAAGAGTGGAACATGCAGATATGAGGGGAGATGCGGTGACGATGGAGGTGACGGTCGCACATGCTCTGGGGGCCAATAAGTCGAGGTTATAGCGGGGCTGCCATTCTTTTGGAGGGCTGCGAAGCAGGAAGAAGGATTGTACGCGGTGCAGCAGTAGGAGATTTGTGCTTGGAAGGGAGTTTAAACCCCAGGACCGGGAACTTGACAGCCGCCCCAGCACTCTACAGATATCGACTCACTTGCAAAGGCACCACGTTCAGGAATTTTTTTTAACGGAATCAGTAGTCTGTATGATATGACTATGATTTGCTTCTTGATTTCATGGGTAATCGCTGACTCTATCAGAGGTAATAAAGCCAAGTAGTGTGGCCTTTACAGTACAAGTCGCACCCTGGGCAAATATAGTTCTTCGAGGTAGTTGATATCCTCCTCGCTCAGCTGAAACTTGGTCGCTTCGACAGCCTCATCAATTCTCTCCTTCTTATTCAGGCCCACGATGGGACACATGTTTTTGCTCAGAGTCCATGCAATTGCAACTTGAGCCATAGTTTTTCCGATCTTCTTTGCAACCTCCTCAACGCGATTGATAATTGCTTCATCGATCTGATCATCTCTTCCCCGAACCAGCAGATGGAGAATGTGGTCCTTCTCTTCTCGAAGAGTGTTTCGAGTGCCCCATGGACGGGCCAAGGCGCCACGAGCAACAGGTGACCAGGGAATCAGGCCGATACCAGTGTTGTTGCAGTACGGAACCATTTCGTGTTCTTCTTCCCTGTAGATCAAGTTGTGGTAGTTCTGCATAGAGATAAATTTATGCCAGCCATGCCGGTCAGCAATATTTTGTAGCTGCTGAAATTCCCATGCTGCCATACTGGAAGCTCCAAGATATCGTGCTTTTCCAGACACCACAACATCATTTAGGGCTCGCATGGTCTCCTCGAATGGTATCGAACGATCTAGACGATGGATCTGCAATACATCGATATATGTTCCGAGTCTCGCAATGCTCTGATCGACAGCATCGAGAATATGCTTACGACTTAAGCCGACTTGATTGAGAAGCTCGCCATCGTTGGCTACAGTCGAGCCTGGCTGATTGGATGGAGTGTCTGTGGTGACACCAAAAAAGATTTTGGTGAGGATGACGAGCTTTTCTCGAGGAAGATTGAACTTCTTGATGGCTTTGCCGATAATCTGTTCAGACTGACCGTGAGAATAGAGATCGGCAGTGTCCCAAGTGCGAATTCCGGCCTTGAATGCGTATTCCAGTAGAGGAAGTGACTCTTCTTCGTTAAGAACCCAACCTTGCCATTCTGGCGTCCCAAAGCTCATTGCGCCACTGTTGACGTTAGCATAGAACAAGAATAGGACTGCATAGCATAGCGTACAGGATGACTCTTGACACCTTGAGGCCGGACTTACCCAGATACTGATATAGGCCTTTGGTTGCTGGTTCGGTACTCACCGCTACTTGTAGAAAGCGGGATGAACTCTTGACAGCGTATTTAAAGGAGTCCGACATTTTTGTGAGCGTTGAACGTGGACGACGTCAGAAAATATGGCAGTGCTGCTGGATCACAATGTCTACCTCGAGCTTTTCTTGCGTTCAGTATTCTCCGGCACCAATCATGCGATATATATGCATGGCACTGATATATACTTATACTTGCACACTAACATCGGCGTTAAGCTTAAGCCCGATAGTTGGCAAGGAACCGCGGGAATAAGCTAAATCCGTGCAATGTATGACTGTTTTTTTATCTCCCAATCCGTCTCGACTCTCTACTCCTTCGCAAGCTCGCGACGTCCTACCCATGTGTGTGGCCGTACATCCGCGTGGTGCACAGTCGTCTCGTACAGATACAGCCAAAAGTTGGACTTGCAGGACCAGGCGCTCCAGTATTTAGGACACGCGGGGTTCTTGCAGCACCATGCCCACCGACGGGCTCCACACAGGTCAGCAATGTCTGCATCAGTGTCGCTGTCCGTCAGATAGTCGAAGGGAGTAGATAAGTCGGCAGGGACGTCGACGATATTGGCGATATCGAGTGGCTCCGTCGTGAGCATCGCTTGTAAGTTTTGGTCATACGTATTAAGTACGGTGCTCGATGGAGCCGGTTTTGAAGCTCTGCAAGCGGTCAGAAATGAATATTAGAAAGAGCTGCGTGGGATAAGGTATAGCATTAGACGTTGGCGCTGACCTAGTGTTCGCTTGCTGATAGTCACTGCTGGCCTTTATGCCTAAGGCTGTATAATTGAAATTACGGCGTAAATATTGCGGGGTTGTTTTGCACTAACCAAAATCGTCGCTCGCTTTGATCCGAGGTACAGATCCGCATGGCGATCATGCATAAATTTGCGCGCCACGGCAGCTACAAGGCTGATGACGATTTCCTGCATAGGTGTGAGGCCTTAAAGCTCGGATAAGACTTCTTTATAAATATTAGGGATAGTATCAGCTCTGTAGTAGAGCTGTGGTGGAAGAAGCCTGTTATGCTATAAAAGGAGACTCTTTGCAAATCAAGCGTAAGGGCGACGATGCGATCGTGATTTTCTAATAAGAAAGGTTTAGGGTGTTCAGGAGTGGCCACGGAACATAACTTATAAGAAAATATAGGAGATATTGAGGTGTGCACAGATTTTAAGATACTTGAAGTTAAAGTACCTATCATTTTTTCCGGCACGTAGGGTTTTCCGCTACGTAGGGATGGACGTTACCAGAGTTATCGTTCACTAGGAGACGAGCAGTCCGGATCAACCTTCAACCGATCTGACACCTGGAGCAAGCAACCCGGAAGTCGAATCGTCATCAGATTCCCCTTCCCAAGGCAAGGATACATACAGTACCAAGGTCACTGGATTCTGCTGGGCAGCCGCTTGCTCCACCTTGTTGCCCACAGCTTATCCCATTGACGCTCGCTTACCCATCAACTTCGACACCCTCTCCTTACTTTCCTGTCTCGAATCCATCTATCAAGTAATCTTTCTGGCTTGCGAAGTTTTGCTATAACTTTTAACCTTGCGACTCTGACTCTGTATCTCAAAGTCGTGTTGGAGAGCGGGTCATGCTAAGCGAGCGAAAAGGGGCAGGCGTGACCAGACTAGCCCCAAGTGCAGATGCTTTCAACTGCAAGGCCGTCGTGCACATCATTTCAATTTGAACATGACAGTTTCTTTTTGGCTGGCCCTTAATCTATTTTGGACCAGTTTATTTACCGACTGAGCTGTCCGCACCGAAACCAGTGCAACATCGAATCGCTTCGGAGTGCCGATTCTGGTAGGGACGGACGCCAATGCAAAGTCTGGCATTTCAGCAACCGTTGTACATGGCACGAGTATGTATAGTGAGATGGAGTTGCTGGCTGAGGCGGGATTGAAGAAGGTCAATATTTTGAAAGCAGCGATGAGCCTGCAAGCGAAATACTTTGGGCTCAATGATCGAGGGGCGATTGAGGTTGGGAAGAGAGCAAATCTTCTGCTTATCGACAGGAATCCAATTGCAAATATCAAAGCAACGAGAAAAATTCAATGAGTCTGGTGCAAGGGTGCCGATATTGGTAAAATTCAAAAGTGGACGAGCCAGCCTAAATATTCTTACTCGGAGAGGAGCCTTTGAGCGCTAGAGACAGGACCCAACTGTTGGAGGCCATACAGCTACGTTGCAAGAACCCATGTATTAATAAGGCTAAGAAGCACTGAGAGCCTGCCTACACACTGAATTCATGTATAATAGTCGTTAATGTCGCTTCATTCCCCATTCAGGCTAAGCACCGCGCGGCTAAAATTCTCTTCATCTCTTCTGTCCATTTCCATACCTCTCTCACAAGGTCTCAATTCTCACGGGAGGAGTAAGCTTTCCTTTTGCAGCATAACTCTCCTACTCATGTTTCTTGAGTCCATATCTTGCATTGCTTTACGTTGAGATAACCCAACTCCCGCTACCATCAGTTCGTAGTCTACCAGATCCATGACCGGCATCCCTAACCAAACCTCCTTCCAGCAACCCCAGATACCTTCACCATCGCAGCCCAGCTCTGAAACTTAGCGTTCTTTGTAGCAGCCAAATTGACACCAAAATTTCCTTGCGTCTCATATTTCGTCAAGGTGGTTCTACTCTTACTTGGTGTCGTCGGAGCCGCTGTGCTGAACGCTCATTCCAGCACATCGCTCGTGTCGTTCTTATCAAACGTCGTACCGTCGGTTTGGATACATTTTTTGCAAGGAAGGTGTAGGAATAGTGTATAGCGTTGACATAGGTCCCATTGGCGACGGGCGTCATGGTGTAGGTGCTAGCGTAGGCTGAGGGAGAGGAGTATCCGCTTGAGGTTCAGAGTTTAGTATATGATGTGCGATGTGGATGAAGGATGAAATTGGGTTGTACTTACGTAGCTTTCCGAAATGTAGAAACAAGAGTGCTCCCACTTGGCCATGCGGCTAGAAGCAACTCATTCAGCATCGGTCCTCCTAAAGATACGCCAGCCCAGCCCGTCCCCTTGCCGAGAAGCAGTCCAATAAAATCAGCAGAAGGAGTGGTGTTCAGTACAAGATCGAAGGTGAATCCTGTGGTTGGATCACTCATTGCTTGATATGTGATGTCGGACTTGGCATCTGTGTATGAGGTTGACTGCGGATGCTGTGAGTGCCAAGACACATGGTAGCACGACAGAAGGCTTCATTGCGATTTGTGAACAGTAGAATAAGTCAGACGGAGTAAGAATGCAGAGACTTGGAGAGTAAAAACTCGAAAGTATGAAAACAGAAGTGCCGAATTGAACATTTTATAATGCGCGAGATATCGGATACTTGGCATCAAGATATCTTAGCATGAATGCCTTTGATGGAACGTCGGTAGTTGAATCCAATTTGATATAGCAATAATAAAGTTAAATGCGCCGCAGCTGGTAGACTGGATGTGGTGAAGCTAGCTGAAGATCCGTACCGGCTGAATGGGGAACATGCTAGACATAGATTGCTATGCTGAAGCCTATTGGCTCTGGGAATAGCAAGGAGCTAAAGCAATTCGGACCTCTATGCTGCCCAGTAGGATGCAGTGAGATAGGTGCAAACCAGAATTATGAGCTCGACGATGGAGTTTTCCCCCAATTGCCTATATCAAAGCAGATATACCATGTGGGGTTGAGCGCATCTAGTGGACTTCGAGCGACACACGAGGCTTTCTCTTCACTTAGTCTGTTTTACCTATAATCCCCAAATCTCATCAAGTCTCTCCTTGCCTGCGAAGGGAAACATCAGCAACAACCCCTTCCTTCCACAGCCTCAACTTACAAAATCAACAGCGTCATGCGCAATCAAATACGGAAAGAACAGCGGATCAGGAGGCAACCTGGCACTTGATCGACATATTTTCCATCCCAGTTCGAGCTAGAAAACATAGGCACCTGCCGAAACTGCTCGTCGCGCTTGCGTTGCTCCTCGCCATCTGGTAATGTCGCCACACGAGAATTCCGTTCGCCATATTTTGCTACGAGTATGGTCCTCGGTTTGCGGATTGTATCAAAGGCGTGGAGAGCGCGAGGTATTTCGGATGCGGATGTGCAGCGGAAGAGACACTCAGCGAGCGTGGCACTGTCTTCAACGACCATTGCATGACCCTGGGGAGGATGTCAGTTGTAGAGCCCTTTTGAATTCTGAAGAATGTGATCCTCCCCAGATCAAAGTTTAAAACTTACTTGACCAGAGTACGGAAGCACGCCATGCACAGCTGTTCCCAACGAGTCAGTAATACTTTGTCTGAGAAGGGTGCAAACACCTCACCATCTCCCATTAGAATAATGTTTCCACTCTTCTTGGCCCGTGAATTCAGTATTGGGAGCTGGTTCAACTCCCAGACCAACAACTCCTCAGCCTTGATATGTTCCATCAACCTTCGGATCTCAGGCGCAAAGTCGGCGTATGTCTTCATTAATTTCAAATCTCCTTTCTTGCTCCAGTCTCCGGCCGTGCTAGTATTTCCAGGATGAGTGGCCTCTAACGAGAGGATTTTCTTTTGCTGAATGGGAAAACACACAACTAAACGGTCAGGACCCCGGTAAAGATTCGCTGAATCGAGCATGGGAGCGAGCTCTGGGTCAGCTGCGATGGTTGCACCGTCAATGACTGCTCGATAGCAGTTGTGTGAGCGAGTTGGCTAGATATCAGGATACATCTCCTGTCGTATTGTTGACTTGACTCTTAAATGCCACTATTAGTAACTTTAGAGACGTGACATGATATAATATTTACCGTCCGCTCCAGCAATGAGATCCGCTTCGGACCTTCTCCCTTCGACAGTAACAACTACGAGTGAAAGTCTACTATCATCGACCTTCTCCACTCTCGCGTTGAGAATGATAGTTACCCCAGACTCAGCTGCTGCTTCTACTAATAGAATTTGCAGTGGACCGCGGTGGATATTGACATACCTGCATCACATCAGCTGCCCTCGCCAAGATTCCTCTAGTCATCCTTCACTTTAAACAGACACATATACACAATCTCTTACATACTCATACTTCGAAAGTCTCGCTCTCACCCCAGAATCACAAACCGCTTCTCCCGTATACCTATGATACTACGTCTTAGTCGGCGCGTTCACCTCAGCAGCACTTTTCAACCTCTCCAAATGCCCAAATGATCCCACATCCGCACTGAACTGGGACGAACACTGATGCCGCCTCCAATCGCTTCGAGGACCGTGACTTTGTGGCAATTTTGGCAGGGCACTACAGCAGCTGCTAGGCCGCCGAGGCCGGCTCCAACTATGGTAATTTTGAAGCTTGGAGACATGGAATGCGATAAGGGTTTCAAACAAAAGACGATGGGAGAACAGTAGTAACATATGCTGAAGTGCGAGAGGCTGTAATAGTCGCTTACCCTGCTTCCGCTCGGTTCTATGAGAGAATGCGAACAGTCCAAGGGAGAAGTTTAACAGACGTCCATGTCGTTACGAGGCGCAAGCTTCCTCAGATTTACCTGAAAGAGTAGCCAGCTGGTGCTTCTACTTAGAAGACCTGCACGGAGAGCAATTCAGCAGTTCTTCTTTTAGCAGGCGAGAGTCTCGCTGCCGGATAGGAGAGGCACTTGCCAACATGAGACGGTATGCCAGAGTTGAAAGCGCGGAAAGAGAAGACATGATGTAGCCTCTGCTCAGAAGAAAATGTATGGGTCAAATCGATATATGCTGTGACATCTAGGTCTGAGATGCTCCTTTGCACCCCAACGCAAACCAAAATCCCGCCAAGGCACCAATCATGCGTCCGCCTGATCCTGGCCCTCATCTCCAGTCACATAAGCAGGACTATCCAGCACCTCACCTCCCTCAACCCAAACCTTCGCCAACTCATCCTCAATCACTTTCTTCCTCTCCTCCCACTCCTCCACTTTAGCAAGCCTCTCCCTCAACTCCGCCAACTCCCTCTCTACCCCCATCTTCTCCTTCTCCGTCCCAATCCTTTCCCATTCCCATTCACTGCCATCCTCACCCCCTCCAAGCGTCAGATTATACGTATGATACCTCTTCAGACTCGCCCTTGTACTGATCGTGATGAGAGTAATGCCTTTCTCCTTGCAATTCTCATACAGCAAGCCCTCGACATCCGAGCTCACCGCGCTTGTCCCCTCATCAATAAACGCATATCTTGGTTCATGGTACAGCAATCTCGCGATCGCCATACGCTGCTTCTCACCTCCAGACAAGACATCTTTCCACTCCTTCCTCGTATCCCAGCCGCCTTCGCGGTCAGGGAGATACCCGAGACGCGCTTCCTCCAGCACACGCTTGAGCTCAATGTCTCGGCGCCCGCGCTCCCGCATCTCGACTTCGGTGTCTGGGTAGATGACTTGGTCGCGGAGAGTGCCGATGCTGAGGTAGGGACGCTGGGGAAGAAACATGATGCCGTCCATGCCGACGCTGCGGGGGCGGGAGACGAGACCGCGGTAGACGGGCCAGAGGCCTGCGACGATGCGGGCTACGGCGCTTTTGCCGACGCCGTTGGGGCCTGAGATCTAGGGAGGATTAGTTGGGAAATGGAGTGAGGTGGAGAGGTACGTACCAAAAGATGCTCGCCGGACCGCACGATCATGGAGAGGGAGTCGATGAGCTCTTCTCCGCCGTGAGGGAACACAGAGGGTGCTACTACTGGCACGTTTTCAAGACGTACGCCGTCGAAGCCCTTCTGTATCGTTCCTTGGACGTCGGATAAAGAGTAAAGCTCTGCGTGAGTGCCTCGTGGTGGGAAGTATGCATTTGCGTGGACTCTGTGCAGAGTGGAGATTAGGGTATAGACATGGCTGGTGTAGCCTGCGAGTTCTGAGAGATCTTTGATGGAATACATCATGCGACCACCTGCATCAGCTAATGAGAGCATGAGACGCTTGTTGGTGATGAACTCCTTCATGCGACCTCGTTCTCGTCCTCCATGTTCCACCGCTACGTCGGCCAGCTCTTGAATGCCTCCTAAACCTCCCCAGGCCGGCAAGAACACAGGTAAGGAGCTGAGGAGGTAACCATAAGCACTCCAGCTGTACTTGAGAACGAAGTCCTCGAGGATGTTGTAGCGGATCTTTAAAGTGTAGATGCCTTCCATCCACTTCTTCAGGCTCTTGAATTCTCTGTCCAAGAAATTCTTCTCCATGTTGGCTCCTCCATAAAATGCCACTTCTTCGGCATTGGCAATGAGGCGTGCATGGAGGCCTCTGAAATCGCCCTCTTTTCGGCCCTCGACTGCTTTTAATTTTCCAAAAGGCGGAGATAGCTTCCGCAATATTGTGGCTGTGAGGAAATAATTGCTCAGTAAGCCAGTAAGTGCCAGAGGACCAAGTGACCTATACAGTTGGTAGTTGAACACCAACAGGTCCACGAATGGTTTCCCAAGTGAAGAGTATAGACTGGCTGCTGAGGCACAGAAGTGTGTCAAATCTTGAGTGATGAATTGGTCGGCTCCTTGGCCGATTCCACCATCCAAGTTCGATAGTTTGTAATAGTTAAGGTTATCGTTCAAATACAAGTCATGGATGTATCTTGTGAGCCGGGTACGGAAAGCTATGGAGACCTTCGATTGGAGGAATTTGATCATGGCGTTGGTGTAGGAAGCAAGACTGCCAATGCCGCACCACTATTTAAGTCAGTGGATGCTCGAGTGGAGAGAGACGTAATTTATTGAATGGCAGCAAATCAAAATAGCAAAAGATAGACGGGGCACGGTAGTGTCCATCCACACAATTAGGAATACCAACCTTGATTATGCCCCAAATAAAAGCCCTCCCGTTCCCAGCGACTAAGTCTCGCACTATCTCTCCATCCAGCCTGGCTACTACCAGAGACAGATATGTCCGTAGCATTAGAAACATTCCATGACTTAGCAATAACCCAGTCTCCTTGCTCGTCCATCTCGGTATCATAATACTCAGTAAACTGAGAAACTGATGCAGAAATGCCAAATTGAGGCCTGGTTTCGTCTGCGGAGGAGGAATTTGCGGGGTACTGCCATCTGAAAGACCAGACGCTCTCGGTGGATTGAGAAACAATCTGCGATGGGCATCGAACGTCAACGCCTTCGTAGGATGTATTGTGACTTTCGAAGATGAGTCCTTGTACGGAACGAATATCACCCTCGACCCATCCTTATATTTGAGACTTGAATTCCTCCGCAGTAACCGCCGTCCTTGTTCCTTCTCCGCTCTGCGTTTCTTCCACCATCGTCTGCCGAACTCGCCACTGGCTATTATTGAGAGGGTGAGGAGGATGGTGCCAACAATTCTTGTTCTTCTCGATGTGCCTCTCAGGCGCTGCCGGATGAGCTCGAGATACTGATGGACGAGGGCGGCCAGCGGATCCGCAGAGGTCCGCAATGTTGATTGAGCTGCCATTGTTTATTGTGCTGTACTTTGGCTTTGCAAGCGTTGAGCGTCCTACATTGTCATGTTCTCGGCGTCCTTGTATTGCCGAGGTCAGCGATTTCTGTATTGCCTCTGCTTCACCGCTTCGAATATCGTTTTGAAAGTTGAACTTATCATCAATCGTTAGAGTTCAGAGGCTGCAAAATGTTCATGATTCAAGGTTGTGGCTTTTGGGTGGCATGTGAATGTGTGTAAATCTGGGGAAGCTCAAGCAGCCTCGGCATGTGATATAAGAAGGCTTTCACTCGGGCAAAAAGCAGCAAAGGTTAGCGGTCATCAACCTTCACGATGTGAGCGTTTCTCGACTGAATATTTTCTCATCTACATTGTTTTGGCTTTCAGGTATTTGTGCCTCTGAAATATTTTTGGCCCTAAAATTAGGGTGGAGGATTAATAAGAGCAATATGAGCGGCAGGGGTTTATTCAGATATTCCATGCCGCTCCTCAATTGGCGGTGTCTTGTCTTTGGCAGATTATGTAATAACACATGATCACAATTAGTTTCCAGGTTTATGGAGGAAACGGCCGGTTATGGAGCAGAAGTTTGATATCAAGTCTCTTGAGTAGCAAGGTGATATTGGCATATCCAGCTGGCCACTTTGGGCCGCCCGGAAGACGTAGAAGTATCACAAGGATGGTTCAAAACATGCAAGTGGGAAAGATAGTTTGACCGCAAAATATCCAACTTAAGTTCCCTCGCCCAGGCTGAACGCAGCTGCAACTCGCCTCGTCAAGACACCTTTCTAGAAGGCCTTCGGCAGCGAACCGACAGCGGACCACATCTGCAGCCTGGAGCGAACGGGGAAAGAGGTTGCGTGAGCCGGCAGATGCAGCGTCTTTTCACATTGGCAAACGCGCGCAACCATTATTTTTAACGCTGTGAATTCATGCGCACAGCGGAGATGTTCGAAGGCCTCTCACATCGCGAGTTTCCTTCAACCCACATCGAAATTCGTGCCCCACATTTTTATTCTTCGATTCAAACGCAAGCGAATGTGACAGGTAAAAAATAACGTGGAATGCGTGTGGAAATAGTTCAAGCCTTATCCTAGTTTGAAGGGAAAGGGTAGCCAGCCGATAGGCCACCTGATAGCCGCCCGAGTGGAATGTTGAGTTTGGACCTCAGACCGTCGACGTCAAGGGATGCGAAGACTAGAAATGCACGAATCCGACGAGTTAACAGGCGGATACTAAAGGGTTCTGTCTAACTGGAGAAGCAGGTACCGCGAGGGGATGATTTGGGGGCTTGAGGACCCTTGAAGAGGCACGTCGGGAAGTACAAGTTGCTATTTTTACTTGAGATGTTTGGATGATGTAGATTATCTGGACGAGAACTCTCACAGCATCTGAACGAGATGCGCTTCCTTCTGCGTCTAGATCTGATCATGAGTAAGCACTGGCAACATTTACGCGCTCCTCAACGGCAACAAGAAGACACCTGCACAATTTGGAATCGAGCGACAGCGGCGGAGTGACCACCTTCAGGGTGGAAATCATGCAACAGGTTAAAATCGACGGCAAGCAGCGCAAACTGGAGGCTAGCCGACCACCCACCAGGCATCTTTCAGTGAAACGATTCTGATAGGACGCGCAGAAGGTGGGTGAAAGCCAGGGCGCCTATTCTGATTCGCCCCTCACGCCCGTTCAAGCAAGCACTCCAGGGTGTGGCTGATCGGGAGAAGCTCTGAATGGACGATGCTTCAATAACGATGTCGCAGGTCGAATAAGATGGGACTACTTTCTTGGGGTGCTGAATCAATTGTGAGTTGAGTTCAGGCAGGGCACAAAGTGACCTTGAAGGCAGAGAGACACCTTGACATGCATGATGAAGTATGGAGTCTTTGGAGCGACCGTATTACTCGCTCCGTCTATCAGCTAGTCCGCGACGCTACGACATCGCGTCTGTAAGAGCGTGTATTCAATCAGGATCCAAAAGGTCTGCTCGACGCGGCCAAACTTCCTCTTCCGTGTGCATTCACGGCCACACATCAATAGCTTCATACCGTTTCCCTACCACTTCAGTACTTTTGAGACCATAGATATTTTACTCTCATAATTTCTATCCCCAACTCTTGTTGCATTCACGCTTTCTTTCCAGCCACCTATCGCAAATTACAAGTTCGCTTGATTGGGACTAGTGCCTTTTGAACCTGGCCCGCAGCTCACGACATCCCAATCTACCTTCAACCGCTCCTCTCTCTTCACATCTCCAGGAGCTTCCAGGGTGTCTCTAAAGTCTGAAGCTTTCACTCCTTCCCTGCTTCAATTATCGCATCACGTTGCGCCGACTCGGAACTCGACCTCAATCGCATTCCCGGCTCGCGCGATAAGATCGGACTTGGTCGAGGATTAGGGGTCTCATTCATTACGCCTGAATCTTGATAGCCTTCAACGCGTGCTCAAAAGACATACGGGCGGGAGCGACTATTAATTACCACAACATTATTATTCCTTAACCTCCAAAGGTCTGCCATCGCCCTCAATGAGTAATGAAGTTGCTCAGCCGACTGAGCAAGATCTTAGACGCTCAAATTCTGTAGAGGGTGGAAAGGGAAATAAGCCGCCTGCATTGGACACGTCAAGCTGTAAGTTTATTCTTACCACCTCCAATCACTGGAATTGCAATTCCAAAGGATGTGCCAGGTAGCGGTCAAAGGATGGCAAGCAGCTAACGTACAATCAGTCACGAACACTCCACACCCACCAAGCTCTTCAACACAAGCTACTTCCACCGCGCAGAACACAGCCACCACCGACGGATCCGAGACTCCGATTCTGTCAGGATCACAGAACGAGAAGGATTTCCTCCGAGTCACAGACGAGGCTCCGGAAGTGCCCAAAAAGAACCGCGGACTGCTTCACGTCCCGTCCAGATCCTCTTCTCAAAAGGCACAACCATCACCTACATCTACGGGATTGAGTGGAGCAACTGCAAGCGATCCAGAGGAGAGCATTGGGGGCAGATCGAAGGAGTCGAAGGGAAGCATTTTAGGCCGGCGGCGGAATGGGAGTGCGGCAAGCAGCAAGATGTCGATAACACAACAAGACCCTTCGGTGGGTCCTGCTGGCAATGCGCAGGCGGGAAACACTAACGTCAAGACTTCTCAGCAACCGAAAAAGAAGGGGTTCTTATCATTCCTCTGCTGTGGGGTCCCAGATACAGCCAATGGTATGGACTCAAACGATACGGCGGTCCCGGCGAACAAGATATCAAAGGTTCCATCTCAGCGTCCTACCACAGCTAGCAGACCAGATCAAGGCGGTTCGGCGCAACAGAGCAACGTTCCGGCGCAGCCCCAGACCGAGAAGGAGGCTCTTCGGCAATCTGAGAAAATTGGAGATGAGAACCAGATAACGAGTGCAAGTGCAGGATGGGAAGGGGCCACTGGAGCAGGTACTACAGCAGCAAATGGGGACCTGAACAGACCATCAAATGCTCGTGACCAGCCGTTACCCGAATTACCAAAAGAGATGGAAACTACCACTGACGCTGAGCAATCAAACCCTGCAGTTGTGATACTTGCACCATCAAGGACAGAGTCAAAGCGTGGTTCAAAAGCAGTGTCAGATTCTTCACAAAATCAAAAGGATGCAGAAGGCGACACAAAGATGGAGGAATCGGAGCCCATTCAGACAGAAGAAGCAGCGGCTTCTTCCCAGGTTCCTCGGAGAGAAGATTCAACCAACAAGACAACACTACCCCAACCGCCTCCTGTACCGCAAGCTGGTGCGACTGAAGAAGCAACTCCAGCTGAGCCCGCTGAACAAAAGCAACAATGGCTACTTCCACCGATGGCAACAAGATTCAAGGGAAAGAAGTGTTTAGTGCTGGATCTTGATGAGACTCTAGTTCACAGCAGTTTCAAGGTACGTTGTGTTGCAGACTGAAGAAAACGTTCTATTGCTAATCCGCCTAGATTTTGCACCAAGCCGATTTCACAATTCCAGTTGAAATCGAGGGTCAATATCATAACGTATATGTGATCAAGCGACCAGGTGTAGACCAGTTCATGAAGAGAGTTGGCGAGTTATATGAAGTCGTCGTCTTTACAGCTTCCGTTTCCAAGGTAAGCCTATCCATTGAGATCTAGGGAGTATTTGCTGACCACTTCCAGTATGGTGATCCTCTTTTGGATCAACTAGATATCCATCATGTGGTCCATCACCGTCTGTTCCGGGAGAGTTGCTACAATCACCAAGGAAACTACGTAAAGGATCTTTCCCAGATCGGTAGAGATCTCCGGGAAACGATCATCATCGACAATTCTCCAACATCCTATATTTTTCACCCGCAACATGCTGTGCCTATTAGCAGTTGGTTCTCCGATGCTCACGACAACGAACTCCTCGACCTGATCCCGGTCCTCGAAGACTTGGCAGGTACACAGGTGCGAGACGTCAGCTTAGTCCTTGATGTCGCCCTTTGAAGCAAACTTTACTTTCAGTGCGATCACATTGCATGCAAATAAACTTGCTCTCATAGCGGATGGCGTTTCGGTTTGATACCTTTGGTTCCCATTGTAGAATGTACTGTTTAATCTATATAATGGGCGTTCATCTGGCCAGACCAGAGCGTCTTTTAGGTGGATGGAGAATTTTGAGCCGGTCATCAAAAATTGGGAGGCACTTCGGGAAGATGAGATGGAAGCAAGCATTCTGGAAGAGCGGGTTATCTTTTCGGGCGCTGAAAGGGATCTCAAGAAGGATCGCAACAGAAGATCTGGAGTCCCAGGCTCGAAGAGCGTCAAACAAGATGTCTACCAGGTTGTCGCATTTTCTTTTCTTTTCTTGAGATGAGGAGGGTTGGAGAGTGAGGTCCTAGGGGAGGAAGAGGATGAGATGATATACAGCACACAGAGGTGGCACTTTTCTTTTGTTCATCTTCACTTCATAGCATGCGTTCAGGCGTGAGAGCCTTCGTGTATCGGAGCATAGGTGGTTGCGGTGCTCCAAGAAAGCATTGCCGCAAGAAAATAGGAATGATTCGAAAAGAAGGGGCTATCCCATTGAACGTGACTCCCTCCTGTGAGCCATCAACTTCTTCAAAAGATGAACATGAATATCTCTCCTAACACTTTCATTGCCCAGCTTTTTTCTGATCCCAGCTCACCTCTCGTCCCCAGATTCCATCCCTGATCTCTAGCGCTCACTAGCGCCACCAGACCCTGCGCGGCCGAGCCTCCTTTCGATTCGCATCTCGTGTCCTCAAATATTCTCAACGCCAACCCAGCGTCCAATTTCTACGCACACGACACGACTCTCTTCACACCGATACTTCGGCTCTTCGATTGCGCTCCCCAATTTCCAATTCTTCAGGTCGAAATTAATTACTTTGCAAAATGGTACGTCGCGTGGACTGCGAGAGCGAGCGCAATTGCGTTACCTCCCAAGCCCGTTTCCTCACTCAAGCACCCTTCCAATTTACCTTCTCTCTTCTCCCAGCTTCACTCCCAATTCACATCCTTCCATGAACATCTAACTGACAGTATGGAAAATAGTCCTCACCACGCCCCTCGTCCCCCATCACCGGCGCCAGCAGCCCAGCAGCCGGCGCTTCGATTGGCCGCCCATCATCACCCACTCCTCCCGGAGGCCCAAAGACTGCGATCAGACGTCGTGCGGCGGCGGACCAGAAGGATAAGGTTGCTAATGCGAGGCCGAGTAGTACGAGAGCTGCGGGTGCGGGGGGGAGTAGCAGTACGATGTTGAGTACGTTCTTTTCCAGTTTGATTTGGGAGTGCTGTTTCTGGGACTGGGAGGCGCTGGGGTTTGGGAAGGATTTGTAGGGATGGCTTGGGAAGATACGTTGTGGAATTTGGGTTGGATTGGGACTTGGGAACGAGGGATGTGAAGATGGCATTTACTAACTCGCGCAAACAGGACTCTACACGGACGAGTCCCCAGGACTGAAGGTTGATCCCGTCGTTGTGCTTGTTCTTTCTCTGGTCTTCATTTTCAGTGTCGTGGCTCTGCATAGTACGTTCCTTTTCCCCTTCCCCTTCTCCTTCCTAGAATCGGAATTGGGAGTTAGAGTTGGAGCAACAATTAGAACATTGAGAATGGTAGCTGACTCGTGTTTTCAAACAGTCATCGCCAAGATCACACGCAAATTCTCCAGCTAAATAACCTAGACTACGAACGAGGAGATGTGGAGCGAGGCGAGCTGGGATTCGAAGTTCTGCTTGTGAGGATGGACTGCTCTTCCTTTGCTGTAGGAGAGGCGGACAAAATAAAAGCGAGAGGATGGAGGGAAAATGCATAAAGCCGGTTTGGTCAGATAATGCGAGTGGGCTGGTGCATCTGGTCCTTGTATTATATGCAATTCATTTCGATGGGAAGGGAAGCGAAGTGATTCGGGTATGGTGTGGTTTTGGTTGTGAAGTGGGAGTGAGGACGGAGGCGAGTGCCTCCAATTCAAAATTTGGTTCGAAATGGAAACAGTGTGCTGCCAGCAGTTCATCTCTCCTCCGACTCTTTCTTTCCGCCTGAACATCTTTCTTGCGCTTATCATCCTTGAAACCTTGGATGTTTCCGAGGCCCTGCGTACTTCTGGAGATTTGTCTGTTTAGCTCCTTTATTTCTTTGTTTCGAGTTTTCAAAAGGACCTTATTCAGTAGATCTCCACGCTCTCAAGCCCTGATCCAACTTTGGAAACTCCTTATCAAAACTATAAAAAGGGTATTCGGTAGCGAGAAGTTATGAGACAATCTACCTTTCTTTGGCAACTCCCACAACCACAACATCGTTGTGTTTGCAATTATGTACATTATCAAATACGAAGATCTGTAGTCTCTCTATTCAGCCCGAGTAACCTTCATTACATCAATTTTAGTAGTTCTAGAACTGGCAGCGGTCTTTGCATACCCGGTTTATCCAACTGTCCTGAATTCGACGACGGTCCTTAGCCCCACCATATTTGGCAATTCAACGATTGGCGGTATCCCTTAACTCGACAGCAGTCTGCCTAGAGGTCTGGACGAGGCGATCATAAGCTCTGCCGCAAGACTTCTTATATGCCAGAATGCAGTTGAGGCCTACTCAAGCACTGCTAGTATCACCAGATACAGCCCGAGAGGCAAGATCCGGCAGCAACACAAACCAACCGGCCTTCGCATGAAGGTAGCCAAACTTAGGATATGAGATCTTTAATAAAAGAAGTGAAGCCCTTGATGCCGTTAAATAAAGAATCGCTTAGTGTGAGAATGGCTCGGAGAATACTTTGCCGCACTTATCATCACCATCCATCTTTTTTCACTATAAATCTTGGGTCACAACTTGCTCTTCACCTCTTAACGGCAACACTTGCCGATATTATACACCACGTTTGCTGACAACCTTCATTAATACCCATCACTAAAAGTACTCTATCAGAAACCTTCACATTTCTAAGTTTAAGTTGTATTACAGGCTTTCACATGCAACTACCACCAGCCTCTTTCTACCATAACAAGCTGAACAAACTGTGCAATGAAGAAGGAGATAATCCTTTTGTTAGGTCGCTCTGTAATTTTGAACTGCACTTTAAGAGCATCGCTTCCGCTCGCCCCTCTTCGTCCACGAATGGGATCGATAAGGCGCCGGAGTCGAATGGAAAGTATGCTAGGAATAACACAAAGGCTACTTGTCGCTGAAGCAGCTCGCGGACCTCCCGGTTGATCCAGACATTCTACATCTGCTAAACTGCCCTTGTCCCGCCTGATTCGGCAGCCTGCATCTCGACGGCCGTCCTTCGTCCCACTCAATTTGACCTTTGATGTGTCGACCGCTGCTGTCCTGTCGACGGCAAGTGATCGGAGGAAAGCGAACGAAGTACGAATTAAGAAGAGGTAGGTTGTTGAATGTGTGAGAAATAGGGTCCTGTGGATAATGAAGTCGGGCAATATTGTTGTAATTAGGTTGTTTGATTCATGATACTCAGGAGAGGAACTCAGCAAACATAGGCAAGTAGTTCGTCCTTCTCAGTTGATGCTAGAGAACCAGAAGAGTGGCCATGAAGAGGGGCTTAAAGAGGAGGAGAGTGAGGCTGAGTAGCGCTTAGGGAGAGTGAAGATTGCAACTGAGATGAGCGTAGGGTCGCTTTATTTGTTTCCTTAACAGAAAAAGCACATAGTTTGTTGATAAGTTGAACTTGCTATTGTGGTTCTGAAATGTATATATTAAAGGCCTTATCTGAACATGACACTAACAAGATCTTGATCATTGCTGTGAACAACTGCATCTCTAGTGCTGTGCTTGTGCTACAGCGGGTAGCCGGAGATGGCTATGCTTGAGTCGTTTGGATGTTCTCCCCATTCTCAAGCACCTATGATGTGCAAATGACTAGGAAACACTTGCTGGCTCCATTTATTAAAAAAATGATAATAGCCAGGGCTTTGACGACTACGTGCATTTCAACGGCAGAAAATCCCTCTTATCTAGCTTTATAGCACGGGGCCTCACAAGATCTGGTCTAAAGATTGTTGAAAGTAGTGAGACTGGTGAGCTGATTGAAAGTCTAAGCAGGTTTTCAAGACCCAAGGTAGCCTGCTGAACAGTACGCTCTCCTGCTGGCTTTCTTTAATGTTGCTGTACACTGTTTTAAGCTCCATTCTTGTGCTTTCTATACAGGGTCTGGCGAGCCAAGAACACGAAAGATTGTTTCTTTCAAATTTGAACCATAAAATATCAAGAATATAGTCAGCCCTCGCCTGAACGCGCACAAGTTTTCCTAGCTAAGTGTCATGGTTAGCTCTTAGCTTACCGTTGCCTCCTCGCTTAATAGCCGAAGGCGGAATAGGGGAACAGTCTAGACCACGCAAAGGTAGCGGCCTAAGCTGACATTGGTTGTGTATTTAATATAAGGCTCTACTCTCGAACTTTCCTTTCTTCTTTCCTTAGTTTAGAGTCATCAATAGACCTGATTCTACAATACTCCTCGCAGAGCCTTGATTCTAGTGCCGTGACACTGAACTCTGTAGAAAGCTCTCCTACATAACTTCAAGGGTGATAGAGGAATTTGGGATTAAGAAAATGTAAATTCTCACTGGAGTGAGTCCAAACCATCACTGAACTGAGACAAGGCCAAACAGCCACAACATTAGCGTAAGACATACCGAGTGGTCCCCTGCCATGCTCTTAGAGCAGATAGGAAAGGTCCTGCTTCGAACGATAGATAAGTAATGGAACTTAGGAAACTTGGTCAGAACTTCTTGACTGGAAAGTAGGTGACGACTGACGGCAGCGTGACGGCAGGTTTGGAATTAACAGTGCTTGACTTTTAAAGGAGAGGGGTCGCAGAATGTTTGGGACAAGTCACAAAATTACAGGCTCCAATCACTGATATCCTGTATGGACCGGACAGATAATTTGCAAGTCGTCCTTGCTGCTGAGAATGAACATTGTTCAATTAAAATGAGCCTTCTTGGAGTCATGAAAAAGGTCTAAATGATCGTCGTGCTGGACATTTATAGGACTCGAAAACTTACGATTCTCGTAGGCTACCTAAAACTGTCTTCCTTATATGCAGATGCACTTCATCTACATATTTCAAGGTCCTACCTACGGTACATTACCTGCGCCTTCAAGTCAGGCCATATGTTCCCAGGTGGAACTTTCCATACGGACATAGATGAAGATATTTAGGGTTTCGGGGAATGCTTCTGCTTGGAGACTCGTAGAGAAGGCTACAGAGGTATTGGAGTCGGCGACTCGGCTTACTGAGCAGCCTGTACGTCCGTAGATCTGGAAAGTGCGGACGAATATTCCCTCCGTAATAATGACCAAGGAAAATCTCGGGAAGGTGATGTCTCACACCTAAAAGCGCCACACAACCGGGAGGTCATAGCACATGTCTCCCACCAACAAACCGCTGTTTGCCCTCATTCCGTAGCGTCTTCGTATTCGCTCGTCCGTAAAGAAATAGCGCCTCTGATGCGCATCTCCAGTCCTTGGATTGGCTCCAACGCTTGACTTGACAGCTTGTGACGGTTACAGTCGAGACGCCTCTGATGCGGATAGATCAGTAAGCAAGATACCTTCCCACGTAGGTGCTATGCTGCGATGCCATTTCGCCACACGTGGCCAGGTGAATGAATCCAGCAAGTTGATGAATGAGGAAACAATACCTCTCCGCAGTAGTAAGCAGACCGTTGAGCAGTTGAGAATGATTAAACATGTAGATTTCCATGAGTGAAAATAGACTTCAGAAGACCCCTGTTTCGCACCCACCGTCCAAGCTTTCTGGGCAATTCTAGCTGTGCCCCACGATTAAATCGGCGAGCTACCACTTCCAAGGAACGTTGCCAAAAGGAGTAGAACTTCCTATCTTCGACTCGACTCAACATCGTGATTACAAATTTGTCAGGCGACAAGTATCGAAAAGGAGGCAAAGAAAGGAAGCGCATAGCGAAATCGGGCTTTCGCGGAAACCGAATTCGGCCCCGAGACTACCAACTCCACCGAACTCGAGCGATATTACCGCAGGATACAACCTCATGGGAGCATATTTTGCGAATTCGGGGAGTACTCTTGCAGATTCAATAGGTCGATAGAGACTTCATACTGCAAACATGCCTCCCAAAGAAAGCAGGTTCCTGGAGGAGGGTGTTGGTAGCTCCATACCCGCCTCCGTCATTGCTCAAGCGGAGTCTGCGATCATTGGGAACTTTGAGGGAGGTACGCCTCCTGTATCAAGGCAAACTACAAGAACAACTAAGCCGGCGCATGCCACTGCTGGAGAGGGGTCAAAGTGAGTCTGCGAATCTTCCTCTGCCGGTTAAAGTGCTAATGGTTACCCGCAGGTCGAATAACCTCCAAGTCCCGAATATACTTGCCATGGACGGCACATCCGAAGCTCCCCCCGCATACGGCGATAACCATGACCAGATAGAGCTGAGTCAAGACGGATTCGATACCAAGGCGAAAGTCACAGACGATGGACGAGTCAATATCAACATCAACCAGAAGACCCGCAAGCTTTCAGACTTGCTTGTCCCTGCTTTAAGAAACCAGTTATCGTTGGTAGCTCAAGAAGAAGAGACCCCTATACCTCCCGGATACATACCACCTGCTCTTGGAGGACTGCCAGGACAGACTCCTCCACCTAAGCTCAATGTCGTCATACATGTTGTTGGATCTAGAGGAGATGTGCAGCCATTCGTGGCTCTGGGCAAGATCTTGAAGGCTACGTACGGTCATCGTGTCCGACTAGCTACGCATCCTACATTCAAGGGCTTCGTTGAGGAGAATGGTCTCGAATTCTTCAGTATTGGAGGAGACCCTGCAGAACTCATGGCATTTATGGTTAAGAACCCTGGTCTAATGCCCGGCTTTGATTCACTGAAGAGTGGTGATGTTGGCAAGAGACGAAAGGGAATGGAAGAGATTGTCCTCGGCTGCTGGAGATCCTGTATTGAGGCTGGTGATGGCCTGGGAGCCCTACCAAGAACAGGTAGCACTGAAAGTCTCGGAGGCTTCGATGCGGGCATCAACATGGAAACGAATCCTTCGGATCGACCCTTCATTGCTGATGCAATTATCGCCAATCCTCCTAGTTTCGCACATGTGCATATTGCAGAGAAAATGGGCATCCCTCTTCACATGATGTTTACGTATGTCTTTTTAATGTACGAGATCACACTAGATCACACTGATACAAGTATAGAATGCCCTGGTCACCCACACAGCAATTCCCTCATCCGCTTGCAAATATTCAATCATCCAATGCGGATGTGAATATGACGAATTTCGTATCTTATGCTTTGGTAGAAATGATGACTTGGCAAGGACTCGGAGACGTTATCAATCGCTTCAGAGAAAGAGCTCTTGGGCTAGATCCGATCAGTCTAATCTGGGCACCTGGAATGCTCAGTCGTCTCCGAGTGCCGTATACCTACTGCTGGTAAGTCTTGCAATCCTGAATGTCTCTTAGTATGCTCACATTAAATTAGGTCACCGGCACTTATTCCAAAACCAAAGGATTGGGGACAACACATCTCAATTTCTGGTTTCTATTTCCTCTCGTTGGCTTCTTCGTATACTCCAGCACCAGAGCTTGCAGAATATCTCGCTGCTGGGGAACCTCCAGTCTACATTGGCTTTGGGTCAATCGTGGTAGATGACCCAAATGCAATGACTAAGATGATCTTCGAGGCAGTCAAGAAGGCCGGCGTTAGAGCTCTTGTCTCGAAAGGATGGGGAGGGCTTGGAGCCGATGAGCTCGGAATACCAGAAGGTGTCTTCATGCTCGGCAACGTCCCTCACGATTGGCTGTTCAAGCACGTTTCCTGCGTCGTTCACCACGGTGGTGCTGGAACAACTGCCGCAGGTATAGCCACAGGAAAGCCTACCATTGTCGTACCTTTCTTCGGTGATCAACCATTTTGGGGCGCAATGGTAGCTCGAGCGGGCGCTGGACCTCTCCCGATTCCTTACAAGCAGCTCACATCCGACAAATTAGCGGCTGCCATTATTGAAGCTATCAAGCCCGAGACTTTGGAACGAGCTCAGAAGCTTGGTTCCAAGATCAAAGAAGAGCAGGGTACAGAAGTTGGTGGCAAGAGCTTCCACGACCACCTAGACATCGACACTTTGAGATGTAATCTTGCTCCTAGCAGAGTTGCGGTGTGGCGAATCAAGCGGACGAAGACTCGTCTCAGTGCATTGGCTGCAAACGTCCTTGCGAATGAAGGGCTTATTGACTTCGCTGATTTGAAACTGTAAGTCTCTATCATCACAGATGCTTTGGATTGTTTTGACAACATACAGCTACCGTCCACGAGAATACGAGACAGAGGAGGGTCCCTGGGATCCCATATCCGGTGGCGCATCGGCACTCTTGGGGACTATTGCCAGTCTTACGATGGGCGTTGCAGATTTCCCAATTGAAATCTTTAAAAAGGTCCAAAAGAAACAAGAGATCAAAAGAGCAGATACTCTAGCTAGAGAGAAGGAGCATAGTGGCGAAACAACACCACAATCAGCTTCTCGAGCAAATTCGAAGACTGACCTTTCGGTTGACACAGAGTCACGGAAAGATTCATCTGATGGTAGCTCGGAGCCTTCGACTGCTACCACCCCAAAGACATCACTTGAAAGTACCACGCGTTCGCCAACCTTGACACCTGGAACCGAAACAACGGCGTCAAGCAGACTGTCCATTGGAGAACATCGTAGCGGCTCCTTGAGGCAAGCTCTCAGAGGGACCCTTGAGAGGGCAAGATCCCGATCACGAGATCGATGCAGCTTGTCACGATCGAATTCAACTGAGAGACGTCCAGGGACTCGCAGCGGCTCGCCATTCCGCAGCAAAGAGCCCAAAGACTTCGATCCCAGCAAACTGACGATCGAAAATGCAAGTCAAGCCGGAAAGGGCATCTCGCGTATTGTGGGAGCGGGTTTGAAATCACCTATGGATTTTGCTTTGGGCCTTGCAAGGGGATTCCACAATGCGCCGAAGTTGTACGGAGATGATACTGTCCGGCCGCAGGAGAAGGTCACGGACTTTCAGAGTGGTCTCAAGGCTGCTGGAAAGGTGGGAACATCTTCGATATGCTTATTTTACGTTGCTAACTCTTTCAGGAATTTGGCTTCGGCTTCTATGATGGGATTACTGGACTCGTCACACAGCCTATACGAGGTGCAGAAAAGGAGGGCGCAGCCGGTCTCGTCAAAGGCATTGGCAAGGGTATCGGAGGACTCATCCTCAAACCCGGTGCAGCTATCTGGGGTATTCCAGGTTACACATTCATGGGCATCCACAAGGAAGTCCGCAAAGTGTTCGGCTCCAGCGTACTAAACTACATGATCTCCGCACGCACTGCCCAAGGCTACGAAGACGCGCAAAAATCCACGCCCGAAGAGCGCCAAGATATCCTCACTCGCTGGAGGGAGCACAAATCCGAGTACCAAAGCTCCAAAATGAAGATCGTGGAGCAAGGCGGCCCAGAAGGCCAAGAGACCGGACGCCTCACGCCCAAAGGCATCATGCAAACACGCCATCTGAGTTTCGATGAGCGCAAGAAACTCGCTGAAGAGCGTAAACACAAACGCGAGGAAGAGCGGAAGAAAGCCCAAGCCGAAGGCGGCCTCCTCCATCGCCACTGCCCCTTCTGTCGCCGCGCAGAACCACACGACCATACACCGCACGCTCTCCAGTCCTCGCCCATCGTACTCACTGAACAACACACGGACCAGAACGAGCAATTCGAGCATGCGATTCATGCTTCAGTACAAGCTACTTCGCGCGGTAATATCGAGGAAGATGCGATGATTGAGAGGGCGATTAGAGCTAGTATCCGCGAGCTTCAGGCGAGTTCTCATTTAAGTGATGAAGAAGCGCTGAATCGTGCTATTCAAGCTAGTGTCGCGGAAGCTGCGAGGAGACAGCGCTCGGATGAGGAGAGCTTGAGTGCTACGGAGACTACGACGACGGATGAAGACGACGCTGAGCATCAAGCGCTTTTAGAAAAGGCGATTCAGGAGAGTCTAGCGGCGTATCAGATTCGGCATCCAGATGCAGAGCTTAGGGATATGAGTGAGCATGAGCATTTGGAGCTGGCGATGCAGATGAGTAAGGAGGAGTCGGGCGCGTTAGAGGATGAAGAGAAGATGATTGAGTTGGCGTTGCAGAAGAGTAAGGAGGAGTTGGTGAGGACGAGGACAGAGGAGGAGATTGTGTTGGAGTATGTTAAGAAGCAGAGTTTGGCTGAGGAGCAACATAGAGCTGCTATGATGGGGAAGCAGAACGAGGCGCCAGAGGAGAGTGTGAGTGAGGAACAGCCTCAGGCGGCGGTTCAGGAGACACAAATCGAGGAACCGATGAAGGAACACCATAAGGCTGTGGGGCAAGAAGAGCCACACAGCGAGGCGGATGAGGAAGCATTGAGGAAGGCTATTGAAGAGAGTCTTAAGGTTTCTGGCGGCGAAGCTGCAGGATCGGGATCCTAGAAACGGAAAGAGAGATATGCTGGATATGACGGAACAGCAAAAGACGGGATGGTCTGTTGGACTGGTTTGTAACATATACCCGAGAGCATAACGGCCATCATGATATAGAGATACAGTATATAGGTGGTGGCTCAGATGCATATTAATGATTTTCTTGCATTCATGATATCTTCGGTATTACGAATAGTTTTCACGGCTTGTTGCCATCTTTTGCTATTGCTCGCTTAGTTCTGTTAGTTGGTCGACTCCATCAGTTGCTCGTATCTTCAGCTTTCTTGAGATGGATTGTTCTGTCTATTGGTTTCTCGAGCTTTCTAGCTATGAATATGATTGGCGCTGTATGTTCGCAAGCTCGAGCTAATTCGAGAGATCCGACACAAAGTCTGCATCGAGAACCATTGTGCCGTTCGTTGGCGCTCGCAACGTACTCACCCCATGCCACTATCAACAATGACTGCCCCACCATTTTTGAGACACAAAGTCTGCGTCGGGAACAATGGTGTCGTTTCTAAAGTCCTTGATGGCATCCGCAACATACTCGTCCCATGCGGAAAAATTGGCATTATCAACAACGACTGCTCCAGCATTCTTTCATATTCTTGAACTTTTTTGTTTGTCTGAGCTTTTTCGCTTTCACAAATATCCCCCTCCCCTCCCCTC
>AYLM01000012.1:0-33936 GCA_001625345.1 Cairneyella variabilis | reverse complement strand
AGATCTTTATACAATAGGCATTCGATCAATTGAGTTCTTACCCTTTTGCCCGCGCCCTCACAAACCCTATATAAATTTGAAAAGGAAAATCAAACGTTTAGTACACAACGTACATAAGCTAGATTACTCTTATAGTTTTTTTATTTAGTTGCATATATATAAAGAGTTTATATTTGAAGTTTTATTTGATTATATTAATTTTTGGTAGAGTTAGAGATAGGCTAAAATCGCGATTTTTAGTGTAAATAGTGGCCCAAATGTGGGGTAGGGGACTTACCACCTAGCCAAATTTCAACTCCGAGTGCATAGTAGCTTCACTTGGGCTCATGGAGCGTACCGGACCTTGCCAGCGCATCTCTTGTACTGAAGTCAGGTTGTTGCCTCATTTCTAACGTCACACAGAAATGAGTGTAATAGAGATGTTACCCTGAGCCGATCATCTGATCTCTTCTCGTTGAATGTAACAATTATTTACGTCGCACATTTCGGTCATCGCAAGTTCGCTGAATTCGCTGATACGACTCCCTACACACTTGGGATGCTTGTAACACCGCCATGAGGAGACCACCGCATTGTGGCATTTATGGCATGCGCGTTAGGCTACAATACTTGTACTATATAATGGCACAAGGAACTTACTGCGACAATAAATTTGCTGAAAGTAGACTTGGGATCTGTCAATTTCCTAAACACCTTGTTGCCTTCCATCCAAACCGAGCCTCCAACCCAAATTCCCAATAATCAGTCGTCAAAGCAAAGATTCCATCAGTTAGTCCCTGGCCTGAACGCAGCCGCAATACAGATCTGTCCACTGCCCCGGGCTTCACCACCTTTCGGCCAGCGAGCCTCGAATGTCAAATTACGGCCCTCAATAATCATCACTAGCTCATACTCAATCCTATAATGAGGCTTCCCTGCATATCCATCTTCTGGTCTGGTGATCGGGATCAAGCCGTCTCTGATAAGTGGTGCCATGTCTGCAACAATCTTCCCTGCCAGTTGAGCACCTATATTTGGTGGTCAGCGCTGTGCTGACAATTCGAATATATTAGTAGGAGAAAAAGAATTCCGTACACACCTTCGTTGTTCTTATGCTTAATATGATAGTGTGACTTAGTGGCCTTATCCGAAACCCAGAGATACTCCTCGCAGGTGAAAGTCTTCCTCGTTTCGGCGAAGACTCGGTACGCGCTTAATGAGTACTCAGCTCTCGTTGGGACCCTGTCACCCTATTTAAATGATTAGTCTATCATCAGACTCACAAGCATTGTGGAAATCAACGGTTTGATCTTGATAACTTACCTTGCAAATGGCCCAATCTATAGTATACCGAATATAATGCCTTCCATCAAGCTGATCGTAGAACGGTCGTTTGACTGCTCGATGCTCAGGGTGTTTTTCAGGATTATGTTCTTCAGTAAACTCGAAGCCATAGCTTAGCTGCGTTATCCTCTCAGGTCCGTCTGCTTTATTCCATGCTCGCAAAACGGCTCCATACGAAACTGAGACCTCCCTGCGAAAAAGTGTTAGCCAGAGGATTCAATTTTTTTTGTTACTCGCATTGCACGTACGATGCTTCGTCCCTGTTGGCAGTAATCAAGCGGATAGGATCTCTGTACTCAAAGTCACGTGATAAGTTCTTGAGTGAATGGCCTAGATAAGTTCGAAGGGATACTGAAGCGGCGAACCCTCCGACGAGAAGAACTTTCTGGAAAGCGTTAGCTACTAGAGGATTGTGGCCTTGTGTGATTACTTGCCTTTACCTCGAAGCCTGCTTGTCTAGCAGCGGTAAGCTGGGCTGTGACCAATTCTGCGATTCCCTTTAGACACGGCAAGAATATTTCAAGAAAGTCGGCCCTAGTTGTGTTAATCTTGACCGAAGTCAGCCAGAGATATATTTACCTGGTCATTTCCACTCTATTAACTCCAAATCTCTTCTCGGGTTTCGGTCTGACACCATGTATGTAAACAGATTGCATGGGCATGCGCTTGTCACAGACATTCAATGTCCGTTTCCACGACTCGAAATTCACAGTCTCGGACTCAACAAGTCCATCAATGGTGTATCCCAGTTCTTCTAGTAGATCTGTCTCCCCTTCGAATCTCTTTCTGAGGTGTTCTGCGAAAGCTTGGTTGAGAAAGCTTGAGCCTCTGAGGCACCCTGAAAGACATTAGCTTTGAAGTGGGCTGAAATCCGAGTACTATACTCATACCATCAGGTTCCACCAATTCTTTTGACAGCCTCAATGGGTACTGTTTGTCCACCTTGTAAGTTATTGCATCGACTGTTCCTCCTCCGGCGTCTAAAAGCATGAAAGCTTCTCCGAGCTGAGATACTGAGATCAGCGTGGGTCTCGATCAACGGAATTCTGCTTACTCACTTTAATGTCATTTGTCTTGTTGAGGACATAAGCAGCAGCAGCTTCTGGCTCCGAAACTAAGAACAACCCATCGATGGTACCAAAATGAGATTGGTCAATTGCTATGTCCATAGCCTGTTGCATTTTTCTGCATGCATCTGCGTTCCAGATCGCAGGCACAGTTAGGACGTGCTCAATAGGTGTCATTTCGGAGATGCCATGGTGGATCTTGAGCTCCTTTTTTGCGTGCATGAAAAGTTGAGTCAAGTAGTCTGCGATAATGTTCACCATATCTTCCTTACTCTTCATCACTCGATCGCGTTTGAGTCTTCGAAGGACTGCCTCGAGATCGGCTCGAATGGTTTCTGTAGCCGTGGTCTTATCAAGCCATAGTTTTGGATACACGATCCGGTTGAATTTGTTTCGATCCATGTCGTGCGAGATCTCTTTTTGTATCCCATAACCCCAGATGAAAGGTCGAAGGGCGCGTGCGGATGACTCTTGAACCATCATATCATCGTCGATTTCATCGATTATATCGTCAATGTGAGTTCGCTCGCTTCTCGGACCCATGCGAGTGGGTATATTATCGTCGTCGTCTTCTGCTGTATCTGATGGAGTTGTCCAAGACATCTGTTCGACTTGAGCGTCGTTGAGATACCAACTTTCTGTTGGGACCTGAGAGCTCGACTTTCCCGCGAAATACAAAGGATCATTCGGGTATTTATTCAGAAAATGGACCGAGATGGGTTGTTGTCCTTCGCCACGCCTGGCAAATGAGACTGAAGAGAACGTAGTTCCAAAGTCTGTGGCAACAATAAGAGGCGATTCGTTCTCGATGGCTTCTGAAGGCGCCCCGTCCGGTTGAAGATCGAGATCCATCGCATCTTCTACGAGTCCCGGATGGCGTACCGCAGGTGGGCTGGCAATTTCAGATACCCCTCTCATGGTAGCTGACGACTCCCGAGAAGTATAGTATTGTTTCAATGTTGCACTCGACGCTTCCGACATCTCACGATCTCCGGCACGACCCTCGTTTGTGAGCTCTGCGTATCTTCGGTCATGTATTTCGGCCAATCCAGTTCTCGCGGAATGTGTCAAGTCTGAGTTGCTCCATGATGTTTGATTTATCTGCCCTTCACGGTAGGGAGCTCTTTCGAAAAAAAGGCTGGATTAAAGAAGCCTGATGAATGGAATATGTACCAGCCTGGTTTCAGTCACTTGCTGAAAACAACTAGACAGCAATCAGGCTACGCCTTGTATCCTGCAAAGCAAGGTTGAGAACCTGGCTGCCTTTCAGCCACTCTCGGTGACCCAATCGAGTCAAGATCACTGGCCTAAGAAGAAACGTTGGAAGTACGCCTTGTAGGTACAAATGCACAACTTCAGGAATTAGCTACTTCCCTATAGCTACACAATACAGAAGCGTTCAACTATCACTTTGATGTAGCTCTTCAAAAATTCGTCCTCATCCCCATGTTCGCCGTAGTTCCTTTGTTGAAGACGAGATTTTCGAAAGTACCTCCTTAGGTAGATGCATTTCTAAATTCGGTACCGCTTTCCGAGTTCTCCACAGCGTAGGTTCGGAGCTTCCGTATGTGTGTATGCTGCGCCTCTCCATGCCGGCAGATCCTTCTCGTTGACGTATGAAATTCGGGAAGATGCCTGCGATGAAACGAGTTGGTATCCGCAAGGCGCTAAATGTTGGTGACCCGGCGCCCCTCCCGCATGACACTCGAGACCTACACCGAGACAAGGGTGGATGGTAGCCTGATCTCGAAATCCATCAGTGAACCTTGAACTTGATTTGGGGGAGCAAGATCCTTTCTCTTCATACTCCGTCTCGAACAACACTTCAAAGATGGCCAAAAAGATAAAATCCATACCAGCAGACAACATTAGAGCGAAGTGGACATGGGAACAGACCGTATCTCTACTCTCCTGGCTTGACTTCACATTGAAATATGGAGTGTTCGACTTCTGGTCGGATATAGGTGGACGTCTGGAGGATAAGTTCCCGCGGGATAAAATTGAGAAAAAGTTGTACGACCTTTACCATCGCAAAGGTCCTGACCCCGGCCCAAACAAACGTCCACTGAAATGGACAGAAGATCTCCTAGTTCGCGGGTCAGAAGCCCTTCACAACCCATGGGGCTTAACAGAAGAGGAATGCAGCGATATCTCAGCTGCAGTTGATGAGCTGGTGAATACATATTGTATAAACCGAGATCCGGCAGAGTCTACACCTACTCGCCAGACGCGCAGCTCCCAGAAGCGAGAATCAGCTCCATCGCCTCAATTTCTCGTTGATGCTAAGAAAAGTCGGCCGTACGGGACGTCCAAATTGACCCTCGAGAATTCATCGCCGGCCGCTGCTGAGGCTGGAGACTTTCTCAGCACACCCACTGCTCCGAAGACAGGAACCAAAAGGAAGAGACTGAAGACTTATTCAAAGCTTAAGGTAGGTTCCTCACTTCGAAGCTTTATCAGTGTATTTCGTGAGACTGACCAGCATGAATAGCTCGCCAAGCCAAGCAATCCCAGCCCTCGCGGCTCACCAATTCTACGAACAAAATCTATCGATGCATACGAGGCCAAGAGAAGACGACGGACGGTGGCTATACAAGACAGTGAAGAGGTTTCTGATACCTTAGATGGAGAACAGGACGAGGAAGATCGCAAATTCACCAGACCTCTCTCTTCAAGTTCAAGAGCTCTGGGATCGCCCACACCCCCTTGTGACGAAGAACACGAAAAGCCAGAAATCAAAGGGGACAAGGAGACCAAAGTTGCATATGTATCAGCAGCCGTAGACGGAGATGTGACAAGTTGCATCGAGTGCAGCCAATGCAAGGTCATACGATCCGCTGACTGCTTCAAATACTTGTGCGATCAATGTGTCTCGTACAGAAAGCCGATGAGTTCAGGTTCAGTGAACTCTTCCTCGCAGACAGATGCCACAGAGACAATTGCAGATCAATCTGAGAGTACTAGGATGAAAGGTGCGATAGCGGAGATTCAGGAACTTCAAGATGAGCTGGAAGAAATTCGCGGTGAGCTGTATGAGAAGCGTGAGGCAGTTGACCATCTCGGCCTTGAGATCTCGCAGCTGAAACTAGCGAGAGACATCCGAGACAGTCAACAAACCGATATGACAGAGAGCAAAATCAAACAGCTTCTTGGACAGCTCAACGAATTAATGGCTGAGCGGCAGGATCGGGCTAGACTGGGAAATTTCACCAAACTGCCACCGGAATCGCGCCGTCGATTTGAGGGGGTCGATATAACACAAAATCTGACGGACATCTATGCAATAAGTACTCAGGTACTATCTCGCTATGACGAAGAGGCGCTTCCACATTTTCCCGATCTGAACGGGCATGAGGAGCTTCTCATCTTAGCGAGAAGGGCGTTTGGATTTGATGTGGCAGAATCAACTCTACGGAAGAACATGCTTCTCTTCCAAAGGAGACCAAGAGCATTAATTCGAGCTCTTACAGCTTCTGCCTTGCTCGAGTGGGTTTTTGATACTGCCTTCCCAGCTCTGGGAGGCGGTTCATGCCAGACTTTGGCGGCATACAGGAATCTTATATCCTCGCAAGGTAATACAAAATTCGGCATCTGAAAGACAAAAATAATTGTAGAGCTGACGGACAAAGCAGATGGTGCTACAGCCTTGAGGAATCTGGACCTAGCAGCCCTAGACTCTATCATCAAATCCCGCTCTTTCGAAGACCATTTCATCTTGCGAGAAGCTGAAAGACTGGTGGTACTATTTTCCCGAACCCTGTATCCGTTATTCAAGGAGCAACAGTACATCATGTTTGAACAGAATTGGAACGGTTTTGCCACATGGGGCGATGACATGCCAATATGGAGGGAAAGACAGCAGCAGCTCGTGGAGATGTTCAGGATGGCCTTGAAGACTAAAGCGCACTCGTGCTTGAACCTGGAGAATTATGAAATGGTCATTTACACCCCAGGAACGCGGTTCGATAAGGATACGATGACAGCGGAAGACATCGATGGTAGACCAGATACTACTGGAGACCTCGAGGGCCGGGAAGTTCGGCTTTGCCTCCAAGCTGCCTTGTTCGCATGCCCAAGGACACCGGTGCAGAGTGATGCTTCGGTTGAGAAGTCCGTAATTACTACGAAGAATTTTATTGCTAGGGAAGCTGCTGAAAGAGGGCGGGAGAGAAGGCCACTTGTCAAAGCAGTGGTTGTCTTAGCTGGCGCAAATTGATCTGACTTGACGGAGAGTGGCACTAGAAAAGCGTACATACTGTCAGCTCATGTCCGGGAGATATGAGAATGAATCAACTGGAGCACATCGCTTGTACTGGTTTGCATAGCCTTTCAAGTCTACGGAATGCGGTCAAGAAAAAATGGCGAGGTACTTGTGCAAGACGTCGTTGAAATTTGCGTTCTGACTCTTACCGAAGTTCGCACTTTTGAGACCGGCTACAGATAGCCGAGAACATTCCGAAATGCCGCATCCTCTTCAACAGTTCCTCTTTCCTACATCCCAAGACCGCAATACCGTTCAACCTCATCAAAGATATTCAAGACATGGCAGTTTCTCAGAAGCACCTGCTGTTGGAAGCGCTCCATCTTTCATACTATACTTAGTGAGGCATTTCGCAGCCCAATATCCAGGTAGTTATCCAGACGCGCACGGGCGTACTGGTTGTGGCTGATGATGGTCAGTATGGAGGCGGATCTTGCTACCCAGACACCATCACTGCAGTTTTGCGCCATGGCTTCGAAGTCGGGAATAGGACGGTGAGACTTATATTTTGAATGACTATTACCAGAAAGTGCGATATTCTCTACTATCAGCTGAAGATGCTGAAAGGAGAACAGAGCTGTTATGAAACCGATATGCTCTGGAAGGGACATCCGACAGAAGATGGATTTTTGACAGAAGTACGAAGGCCTGGACTCCATATCACATGTCCATTAAGAGTGTTCAATTCCTGCGAGTATTGTCAACCGATGCATCGTCTTGGATGGCCCTAATGGACTGGAGCTACAGAGCTTAGATGGCTGCCAAAGATCCTTCTTTCATCCAATGCGCCATCCGAGTGAACTAACTTAGACTCCTGTAAAGAAACGCCAGTTGAGGAACCCAATGACTGAGCGAATGTTCTCTCGTTTGAATGTTTCGACTCTTCTCATCGTTTCATCTCCTTCTGCGCGCGGAGCTCGAGACATGTTTCAGGGGTCGCTAATCTCTGGCAGCGATCGACCATGCGATGCGAGCTCGCAAGCTTCAAAGCTACCCCACTATCAGCCAAAATCTACAATCTGAACTCCAAATGAACATCCAAAATTCTTGCGAAGGCCTTTCAGTTGAGTTCAGTCTATTTGCTCGTGTTCGTCCATGGAATATACAAGCTCCTGATCGCAACTTCGAACTGCAACAGAGACGCGCACAGAACATCACACGCATCCAGAGCTCCTGACTGATCGAGCGCTGCAGAATAGTTGTCTGCGAACTCAATCTAGACCGAGAGCCAGCAGTCTGGTATCCATAGCGCTACGAAATGGAAGATCCATAAATACTGGGACTGTTCCCAGGGAAACCCCATTGCCACTCCAGATCATTCCTCCCTGACGGACGTCTCATTGTCTTCCTTCACATCTTCGCAAATTCCTTCATCTATCAAGTATATCCAATATGACACACCTAAATTCCGAACGCAGCTCGGCAGAGCTCGTCCCTGGCACCGAGATGCTGCTGCAGGCCGACGAGGCTCTCCTCTTGGTTCCAGAGCCTAGTGATCAGCCTGACGACCCATTGAACTGGAGTCCAACATGGAAGGCTGTAGTTATCATTCTGCAAGCTCTTTTCGTATTCATCAGTGTTCTCACGCCACTGTCAATCGCGCCTTTGACCCCGATCTTCATTCAAGAATTCCATAAGACCCTTCCTGAAGTCAACATGCTTGTACGTGGTCTCCAGAACCCCTTGCCATTGTCGATATCTGATTAGGAAATAGTTCGGAGCAGCAGCCATGTCCTTGGGATACGCCAACTTCATTGTCGTTCCACTTAGCAACATCTTTGGCAGACGCCCGATCATCCTTCTTTGCGGTATGATCTGCGTCTTAACAAATATTTGGCAAGCGAGGGTAACAAGCTATCCAAGCTTCATTGGCGCAAGAGTCATCAGTGGACTAGGAGCAGCAGCCAACGAGTCTATCATGCCGATGGTAGTGGCTGATGTGATGTTCTTGCACCAACGAGGTCTTTGGATGGGGTTGTATTTGTAAGCTTGTCCGAAAAGCGAAGATGGCAGGTACTGACATCTATGAAGCTGGTCTTACTTTTTGGGCACATTCATCGGACCTATCATCTCTGGAAACATTGCTGCTCACGTTTCTTGGCGATGGTTTTTCTGGGTTTGCACTATCGCACAGGGAGTAAGTCGTCAAGCCAAGGCACTTCATTTGCTAACCATAGTCCAGATAAATCTCATCATGATGATCTTCCTATTCCCAGAGACCAGATACAAGCGTACGCTTGGCCGCTCGGAGCGTTCGTCAAGTTTCGGGGAAGACACCTCAAAACCGGAGGACATAGACGTAACGACTCAAATGACAGCAGACAGCGAAAAAGAATCTTCACCCGGTGCTCCGGCTCAAAAAGGCATGATCAGCCATGTCACACAAGCGACTCCCAGGCCCGTTGGCAGACCCTCGAAGGCACAATTTTCATTGATCCCGAAGGCCGAGTTTGAGGGCTCGGAGTTGATCTTCCGCGACATAGTAGCTCCAGTTCAGATCTTCACGTTTCCGATCATCTTCTGGGCTGCCATGTCGCTCGGGTTCGCGGCAAATTGTTTGCTGGCTCTGAATCTGACACAGTCTCAAGTGTTCGCCGCTCCGCCGTACCTCTTCACTCCAGGACAAGTCGGATTTGTGAACTTTGCCTTTGTGGTTGGTGGTATCATTGGTCTGATGACTGCCGGACCTTTCAGTGATTGGGTGAGTATGCGGGCCACGGTCAAGAATCACGGTATCCGGGAGGCCGAGATGAGATTGATTGCTTTGGTGCCGTATGTGTGTGTCTGTTTGATCGGAATGACTGTGAGTTCTTCTTGGGCGTGGGAAATAAGAACGAGCTGACTTGAGCAGATTACCGCGGTTGGGTATCAAAGGCATTGGCCCTGGCAAGCAATTGTTGTCATCGGATATGGCTTTGTTGGAATTGAAGTTGTCTCCATTCCAACTATCCTTATCTCTGTAAGTCAAGACCAACTGCGCACAATTTCGACCTTATGCTAATACAACGACAGTATGCTGTTGATTGTTATAAGCACATTCCGGGACAGATCATGGTTGCTGCAACCATCGTCAAGAATACATTCGGAGTAAGTGACCAGCGTAATAGAAATAACAAGATGCTAACAAATATTTCAGTTTGGTATGATCTTCTACTATAACGATTGGGCAGTCAAGAGTGGATTTATCCCACCCGTAATGACAATTATGGCACTTGCGGTTGGATTTACGGTTATTGGAATGGTTATCTTCATGATCTTTGGGGAGAAGTGCCGACGGTCAACTATGGACTCGAAGCTACATCTCTTGTAGGAAATGGACTTGGGAAATTTCGTAGTGTACAAGTAGATAACATTGATTCAACAACGCAAGCTGAATTTATGAGTGCAATCAAGAAATCAGAGAAAGAACTCAATCCAACGAGCGAAACCACTGGTGCTTACTCATTTACAATCAACAGAAAATAAGGATCATGCAAATGGAAGCCTAGGCTTAGCAGGCGAGAGTTTCCTCTGGAAATACCCAAATATCGAGCTTTGATTTCCATGTCATATCATCGAACCATCATCTTAAAGGTCTCCCTTCGCCACTTGGATATAGGCGGCCAGGTAGAGTGATGTTTTCAAGCAGTTTCCGCCGAGGAACGGTGTTTTCCGCGAAAGACGCGTTGGCGATTCTGCTGCCTCTTGAACCGAGCCGCCTCGTGTGAGACATGCCATAAAAACAACCATCTTTCCGTCAGCATGGCAGCGCCATACCAACTATTTCGGCGGCTAGAGGTCATAGCAATTGAGATCATCAAGTAACCTTATAGGTCCTCCTTGCTAGTGCAATCTACGAATACAATATGGTGGCCCTCGACATTGTTCAAGCATCAAATGCTCAGCTCCGAGAACTTGGTCCTGGCCTCGTTGCATTATTTGGTACGAGCTCTGTGCCGTTACTTACCATATGCAATTACTGATGCAAAATAGTCGGTGGCACGAGCGGAGTTGGTGAATACACACTGAAAGCTTTCGTCCGAAATACCATTTCCCCTCGTGTCTACCTCGTTGGCCGAAATGCTGCGGCGGCAGAACGAATCATCGACGAGTGCAAGGATTTGAACAAAGATGGAAAGCTCGAGTTCCTAAAGGCAGACGTCACAGAGTTGGCAGAAGTTGATCGTGTCTGTAAGGAGATTGCTGCGAGGGAGAAGAGGGTCAATTTACTTGTGCAGACCCAGGGAAATCTGAACCTCAACGACAGAAATGGTAGACCACTTTCTTCCGATATTCTACTATCTGAACTGACGGTCGTCTGCCAGAGTCTTCCGAGGGTCTCGACCGCAAGTTCACGCTTAATTATTACTCCCGGATGCGATTCATCTACAGCCTCATGCCCCTCCTCCGAACTGCCTCCACAACTACACCGCATTTCTCTCGCACACTCAGCATCCTAGGTGCTGGTGGCGAGAAGTACATCAACCTTGACGACTTGGAGCTAAAGCATAATTTCTCGCGGCCCAAGTGCGCAAATCACACTATCCTCATGAACGATTTTATGGCCGAAGAGTTCGCCGCGAGAGAACCTGGGACGACTTTCATCCACTCCTTCCCATCCATAGTCATGACTGGCATTGCAAGGGAGCTCCCAACTTGGGCACGTACTGTCATCAAGGCCGGCACACCCTTGCTGAAGCCGTTTACTGTGAGCCAAACAGAGACAGGAGAGCGTCAATTATTTCATGCCACGAGTGGCATCTATCCACCCGCAAAGCCTGCAGGGCCATTGGCGGCGGGTGTGCCGATTCCAAGGGACTTGGCTGTTTCCAAAGGATCGAATGGCCAGACTGGGAGTGGTGGGTATATTGTGAACTGGAATGGAGATATTACCGGCAAGACCGAGGTCTTGTCTGAATATCGGGCTAAGGGCGTCTCAAAGATCATCTGGGATCATACTATGGGCATCTTTGAGAGGGTTGAGAAAGTCAATCAGAGCAGAGCTACAGCCGGATCTTCTTGAATTGTCCCTTCTCTTCGCCCGAGCGTGGATTTGGAAGGATCAGCGGGAGTCGGTGGATAACACTTCCAAGGAAAGGTAAGGCCATGCCAAATATTTACTTAATGTTTAGTCTGCCGATATCTTCGTGGGAGGCTAAGGGCATTTGCTTTTGGAGCCCGGACATGAACAATAGGTAGGTTCTGTTCTTGTCTCATTCTCTTTTGACGTAGATAGGGCCATACATCCACCAATGAAGAGAATTGCAATACTAAGCCAGATATCAAACTTGACATCTCCTTCGCATCTTCAAGCCAAACGACTACCAGAAGTTGTTCCACGGTTTCTAGGATTATAAGCACGTGACTCTCCGGGTCTAAGGCTCTCAGCCACAGGTCCACTTATCTGCCCCGATCAACTCCGCACTCCAACTTCATGAGCACAAACGATAAGTCTGTTCTGGCTCTAAATTCCATCACAACTCTTCCAACCCGGAAGTTCAAGAGCTAGAGAGCTACTCTATGTACCGTAACTCCCTATCGTCCTGGCTTGGCTATCGGGACCTGCTTTAGGAGCCTGATATCCCACTTTTGAGATCTTTTGAGCAGGAAGTTGTTTCCCAAGACAGCAAGCATGCAGAACACATCTAGTTCCACGCTTAAGGATAAGTGCCTCCCCTTACGCGAAGCTGCTGCTCTCAACCCGAGAAGAGCTCCAAAATCGAGGGATGGATGCCTACGATGCAAAGCCAAACGGGTATCTCTGCTCCCAATAAAGATGTCCAGGAGACTCAATGCTGACTCCGGAATAGCTGAAATGCGATGAGGGAAAGCCCGAATGTCAGCAATGCAACAGAAAGAACATATCGTGTCCAGGCTACAAGGCTAAGGCTTTCAAGTGGTCAACGAAGCATGAGAAGATGCTTTCGACTAGTTCAAATGTTGCGCTTCCACCTTCCTCTATGGCACTTGCTCGGACCTTGGCCGACTCTGTCGCTGGACAGAACAGCTTCGCTGCATTTGAACTATCCAAGACTGACTCAGAGGAGGAACCAGAGCCTATCCGTGAGAGCTCCGCACCAAGGGAAGGATATCCATCTACAGTGGACAGCTCACGACGAAGTTCGGAAACGTTTACAGATAGCCTGTCTGCAATTCGCCAGCAACTACATCGATCTGCTGTTCCTGAATTCCTTCTCCACCTACCCACCATGCTAGTTGAATACTACTTCAGCTATGTGTGTCAAATCTTTTCCTCTTTTGATGGTACTCTCAATCCCTTCCGCTCAACTGTTGGACGGCTGTGGGACGGCTCTGCTCCCATATACTACGCGATTCAAAGTATGGCGGCTGCGTATCTTGCAAACCACTTCCCTCGGATGTCACCTGTAGGCGTGCAGATGCAGCGAGAAACGTACAGATGCCTGTATCAAGTTTCACAAGAAGGGAGAGATCCTGCAGAAAATCTCGACAAGACGTTGTTGACAGTACTTCTGGTGGGGCAGACGACAGCGTGGCATGATCCAAAAGACCTTGGACTTGTGCATCTGAAGACGGCAAAAAGGCTCAATAAGCGCAGACTTGAACAGCAACTCGGAGATCTCGATAATCGAGCACGGCGGCAGAATGAATTCTTTGCCCAATGCATTCTTTATTGGGACATGCTTGCCGGTTTCGTCGAGGACGATATTGACGAATTTAGTTTCGGAGAATTTGACGATGGCGAGGCCAGGACTTCAGCATCAGATACCGATCCACGTGCCGCAGACGACAAATCGAAAGTATTCCCGCACCCGTGGACTGGTGTAGCGCCCAAAGTGCAGAAACTTTTCGCGCAAGTCGGCCGGCTCATCAGAACCTACCGCAAAGTCACCGCTCAGGATGCCGAGTCCCTCAATCTTATGTTTCTGGATCTTGGTTTCGACTTGCCGCTGCCGCAGGATTCGATAGCAAAACTCCAAATTACAGCAAAAGTCCAATCTCTAGAGGAGGAGCTCCTCTCGTTCGAACCACCCTCAGCCGCCGATCTTGTCGATGCCGGGGATGAAAACACCCCAGTCCAGCAATATCTCTTACTCGCCGAAGCCTACCGTTGCGCTGCACTACTCGAAATTTACCGCATTTTCCCCTCAATCCTTTTTAGAAGGGTTCCTTTCACCGACAATACTTTTCCTTCCTCATCTTCAGATGTTGAGCCACCACTCCTCGGCTCTCTCCCTATACCCACCACCCAACCACCGAACGACTTCCTCGTCTCCCTCGCTATGCACACCATATCTCTCCTCGAAAAGCTACCTTCTACATCCGGGACGCGGTGTTTGCAGCCCATCGTCGTCATCACCGCTGCCTCAGAACTCCAATTCCCTTTCACCGCCACTGCCCTCTCTAATCCTATGCCCGACCCCTTGTCTCCGTTTATGCAACCAGCCACTTCAACGTCAAGCTCCATATTCAACAGCTTGACAAACAGAGAAGTAGATATCGCTTCAGCGCGCAGATTTGTGGTCACTCGCTTACAGGATTTTCAATATTGTCTGCCAGCAAAACCAATTGCCAAGGCGTTAATGCTGGTCCAGGAGACGTGGGCGAGAGCTGATCTGGGGCAGGAAGTGTATTGGATGGATGTTATGGATGAGTTGGGGTGGAAGACTATTTTTGGGTAACGGTTCTTACGTTTGGGGAAAAGTATTGCGTTGATAGTTGGGAATTTCTGGAGTTGGACGAGATGACGATTGATGAAAGCGTGTAGGGGTATTACGATGTTATGATACGCTTGATAGTACATGCGGTCCATCATTCTTTTTTCAGCCCGCTTCCTCGGTGATCATCCTTGAGCACAGATATGATATATCATCTCAATCTAAAAGTTTCAACCCGAGATCTTCCCTGTGGTGATCTAACAGTCATGACTTCTCTCCCCAACAAAATGTTCTCATGGTGCAAGTATGTGTCTCCAATGAAAATCCATTCGTTCCCGCTTGGTCGAAGGATAAAGGGCAAACTCCCACCAAATAACACCAGGACCTGGTCTCCAGCTTTATGAGCTGCGGACCGATCCCTAGCATTCCCAACTTTGTTCTATACACCCGCCTATTCTGGCAGAATGAAAAGACTGAGCGGGCGTAGATGTCTGGACCACCGACCAGTTGATCTTTCGGGGTGGCCGCCGCTGCCATAGCGAGGTCGGTGTAAGAGAGATAATCCGCTGCTGGATGCTGCTGCAGCCAAAGAAGCATATTAGCTTTTGCTATTCTACTCATGACTTTATAGGCCTCAACTCGATCATTTCCCAAGTTGAGGTTTTTGACTACATGCACGATGTGTTGAAAGACTCCAAGAGGACCCAAGTTCGACGTCATAAAAAACACCGTGTCCAACTCTTCTGCTTCCTCACCAGCTTCGCCGCAGTTCAAATATTTCTGGTTCGGTCGAGGAAATAATGGGATGCCAAAGTTTCCATAGATTTGGTCCCATATGGCCTCTACCGGCAATGGATCCTTGATGCCGAAACAAACCACGTCACTGACAGTTTCAACGACGTCGACTCTGAAGCCGTCGAGCTGAAGGCGATCTGGTTCTCTTGGTTCACCGTGAAGCGAGCAGTCGTGAAGTTCAGCGAAATAACGATAGTGACCTTTGAACGGGACTCCCGCGAGATAGAATGTACTCGGTATGAACGGTACTGAGCGAGGCTCGTTGAATTTGGGAACCCATGAGGGCCAAGTTTTGTCGTCGCTTGGATCATTGACGTGCTGGACATGCGAAAGCACATCCAGAACCCGAACACCTTTCCTGATACAGAATCTTGCAAAGTCCCTGTATACATCCTTCACTGGCTTTCTATAATTGATACCTGAGGTCAGTGCAGGGTGTCTAGACACATCAATGCCAGGACCGAGTCCGTTGAGGCTGTTTGAAAGCCAAGTTGCTGCTCTTCGAACCATAGCCAGAGCTGCCGAATCCTCTCCACCACCAACTATGTCCAGGAAAGCTCTTGTTGGGTCTATGCCCTCTTCCGAGATCCCCATAAGAGCATATATGCGATCTCGGGGATCTGTGGATTTGAAATCGCGGATGCCCATCAGCAGGATCAGTAGTTTCCCTATCGCTCCCTCTACGACTGGCTGTTTGGATGCAGGCGGTCTCAAACTCCCTTGTCTTTTCTGAGATACAACATTCCAGGTTTGTAAAGTACTTGGAGGAAACCTGTAACCCTGGCGTTCCTCTACGTCCTTGGCGATGGAGAGGAGGTCGAACATGTTCATTTCTAGCTCCTCGCACATGGCAAGGCAAGCTCTCGTAGCAACGACTCCTTAGATACACCATACTCGCTTGAAAAATTCTCTCGAAGAGTCTTATCAGATCATTGGCCAAGTCAGACTCCGCGGCCATTGATTGAATCATCATGGGGTCCACCACTGACTGCACCCAAACATCCCTTATAGAAGGATCAGGATTGTTTGCCGCATTGACTAAAAGATCAGCCTGCAGCTCAACCAGAGTCCTGGTAAATGCAAAAGTGCGCTCCACACCAGATGCCTTGCGACCTAGCCAAACAGTGACCTGTGAAGCATGCTTGTACACCAATCTCATGTAACCAACTTGCCATGCCCGTTCCTCGAGATCTTCTTGGTTGATGCAGATAGCGTCTATCCAGAGTCTACGAGGCCAGTCTGGGAAACGAAGATGCCTGAGTGCTTGATCAAGGTTCAGAGTAATGTAGAGTTTGCCATCACCACAGAGAATTGGGTTGGGACCCTGCTCGCGACCCCAGACGTAGGAAAGGGCTTCGAATGGTTTGCGTGGGTTCACGATATCGATGGTCTCCAAGGCGCAAGATAGGGGAACTGAAGTTGTGCCTGGGTGGAGAATCATCACGCGAGTAAAAGGCGGTCTGCGGCCGACCTCTTGGATCTCCGGGAGAGGTGTGTAGCGGTATGGAAGCATGGTCATGACGGTAGCCATTTGTGCGTACGATGGTTTAGCTTTCGTTACTACTGAAGATGGAAATCAGTAAAGTTCAGGGAGATAGGTTGAAATTAGCTCAGGTCGGAGGCTCCTTACTAATAAACTCCATGTTGTGGGACCTCCGAAGGATCGGAGGCCTGTCACTGTGGCTGGTTATTAGACACGGCTCAAGAGTGCTCAATCCATGCATGAGGTAAAAGCGGCCATTGTTGATGCCGAAGATACTGAAATGGAGTTGGTGAAAGCATCAAAGAAACGTTCTAAGTTGTTAAGCGAGACTCGAACGCCTCCCTTATTGCTAAATTGGAGCGACTTTACACCACCGCCTCGAAACATTCTGTCATCAAAAAGTTCACCGATTAATTTCTCGCCATGTTCACACGGGATACCGAGACATCCATCAGTTTTATTGCTGAATCGATAGACAAAAAAACTCATTGGCTCTTTGTAGTAATAAGGTTTGCAGGCTTAAGATAGACTGACTTACCCATACCATAAGATACTTACCTTGCATCAAATTAACTCAGCACTCCTCCAAACCGTGGAACTCTCAGTTTATCTCATCACGTCGGATTTATTCAATTGTATCCTTCCGGGATACCGAAGTCCTCCAGCTCCTCATCTGAGAGGAAATGCAGAGTCGGCGGCACTGTCTCTCGCACTCTAGCAGCCCGCTGTGCTGGGTTAATCTCATCTTTCCAGAACGTGATGATAGCTTCCCGCATGTCTGCTTGGTCATTTGCGGTTAAAATATCATCGGAAACTTGGCCGGCACCGAAAGATGGCTGAGGTTATGGAAATGAATCAGGAGAGGAGTAAGAGAACTTGGACTGCAACTTTCGGGTACATCTGAGTACCAGGAGAGGTTCTCGACTTTTGCCAAGTCGCCTAGAAGAGTCGGATTTTGCCTCAGCATACGCTCCCAATGACGGTGGGGGATAGACGAGAGGTGCAATTCATCAATTCGCCCGTTGAATTGTAACGGACGTCTGCTGTTCAGGCTGCCGAACATAGGAGTGTATTGCTTAGCGGTTAAGTCATTGGCCTCCTTATTTACGATAAGGCTTTCAGGAGCACCACAGGGTACCGCCACTCGCTTTTCGTTCCAGTTTACTTTCGAACCACGAGAGTACTTAGCCACGTACCTGCGTGCACCACCAGTTAGATTGGCTTCTTTCGGGTCTTTGGGTTGAAAAATGATGTACTGGCGTTCGTAATATTCCTCCCAGATTTGAGTCTTTAACTCAATCGGAAGTTTTTCAAATGGAGAAAACTCGGTCTTCGCAGGAACATCCACTGCTCTGACGCCTCGGTTACTCACTTCTCCTGACCGACCAGCCGGAGTTCGTGGTCATTTTAAACCCCATTATTATCTGGTGCGATCTAAAAGATGGACTTGTACGGAAAAGATTTTGCGAGAAACGATCAAATCGAGGCAGAGCGGAACGGTTTTAGAGCGGAAGAGAGACCACGAGAACGAGCCAGCATTTAATTTCTAGTAGAATAGAAAGTGAGACTGACACACTGATTTTAAGATACAAAATACAACCACATTGTTCTCAGGGTACGCTGCTTCTTTGTCACCTAGTTGTTATCAGATTTGTTCTGGAACACTTCCATTTCCTGATGGACAATCAAACATAATGCCTATTATAAAAGTCTTTCGCTGGATGCTTCATTCCTCCTTCATTGATTAAAGAATGAAACGCAAGAACATGCCAAGAGAAAGAAACATGGAAAAGTCTCGAGTTATTGTTACTTTCTAGTCCAGTTCTAGCAATGATGTCCACTTTCCCTCAACTCTCTCCCTCTTATATCATCAGAAAAACCCTTCTCCACTAAATCCGTCTCTCAAAATCATCCTCGTCTAACAACTTCTCGCCAAAAGCAACAATCATTGCAATATATACGTAGAAATACCCAAAATTCACGTTCTGAATATCCGACCACAAACATCCGGTCAGTGCCTCCGAAATCACCATATAGTCCTAGTAATGTTCAACCTCAAATCTCTCGAGCTGGCACCAACATTGAAAGTCTCCTTGCCTTCGCGATTGCCTGATAATGAGCCCCAACATCCAAATGAAATATCACGTCTCCACGGGCTGAACGTGACGGTTATGCGTGTGCCACTAGTAGTTGAGGATCGTTCGAAGCCGCGGGTTTGATCGGCAGCGGCTGGGAAGGCAACGACTGAGGTCAGTGAGTATTGCTTGTTCGGAGTTTATAGACGAGTGCTGGATGTGAAGCGGAAAGCAAGGATGCGAGATCGCAGGCTTGGAGGCATCTTTCGATTTGATAAAGAGAAGGAACTGTGAAATCAAATTTGGGAAACAAGGCGTAGAAGTGGGAACCTCATAAGCATCAACGGAACTCGTACTCGGTGGCATCCGCAGTGACATAAACAACTATACCCTCTGAAAGTGCCGCAGCGGGGGTTGACTCCGCTTCGGTTGCCTTGAGTCAATTCGAGGAAAGACTCCAACAAATCTTCGCCACTAACCCGAGGTCGAAGATAATAGCCCTCCTCAAGACTCTTGTCTCGAATATTTCGGTGCGCTGTCCAAGCCGAAGTCATGATGAAGAGTGAAAGTCGCTTCTATTGTTGTATAAAGAAAGTATTTTAACCATTTGGACACCCTAGGTTTGGGATGTCTTGTCATAAACAAATAAAGGAAAAGGGAGAGGGGGTTTTAGCAGGTGAAGCAGGGACGCTGTCCCTGATCAAGACTACTCATTCAGTATGTTACTGTTTTGTTTGAAAATTTTGTGTAGATTAGAATCGAAAAGTCTAAAACTAGAACTGTGATAGAATATTGATTCAAAATGCTGCCCAAGATTCAGGTATATCAAATACGTCTTGTAAGGCTGAATATTCAGGATAAAACTGAGGATCTAACTGAGGTAAAACCATGTCATCATTGGCCAGAATAGAACCCTCCAAAAATGTGTTGTAATCCAGATCACTTGTGCCTTCGTAAGATATACTTCCCGGCTCAGGGGCGGAGTGGAAACCACTTGCCATGCTGCTGGCTGGAGTTCTGTAGCTGTCATCGTTTGTTCCGGCTGTCTCAAGAGCAGAAATCTCGCCTATCGACGTTTCGTAGCCTTTAAATATAGCGGATATGCCGGTTTTCTTGATTACCGCTCGCCCGATCTCATTGTCGCCGCTTGTGCTTGAAGGAAATTTAGTATTACTAGGCCTTCGCATTGGGGAGCTGTGAGTGATTATTGGCACCTCTCCAACCACGGAGCTCCACTTCAGTGGGAGAACCCCAACGATTTTCCATTGTACAGCAAGCTCCTGTATCTGGGCTATTGCCTTCGATGCACTCGACCAGTTGCTTTGCAACACAGAAAGAACTTCCATACAGATCTGAAGCTTACGTCGTGCAAGCCCTCTTCGAGAATGGTTGGGAGCTGTACCACTGAGCAGGTGCATTATTGAGGCAGTCAAAATATGGTGAATGATAAATGGTAGTGCTGGTGTTGCTTCAGTGGTGGATTTGTGTTGGAGGTGAAACTTGTAGAAAAGCTGGATGTAGTGGGTCATGCGAAGAGCAGCCGATGACATCGTAACTACAGCAAGGTTGAACGAGTCACACTCTGGTGGTTCGCGGAGGTAAGGCCTATGGATGAGGAGGAGAGACATTTGGTATGACATTTGCAAGAATATGACGGCAGGCGGTGCGATTGTATTCGAGCTTGAAGTTGATATTTGGAGCTGCGGTGACATGTTTTGCTTGAATGCCAAGATTGCAGCACGAGCTGAGAGTAGTAGGCGGTAGCGATGAGCAGATTCCAGTGCATCGAAATCAAAAGCATATCTGTTTCATTGGTCAGAATTGATCAGTATGGGATGATATTAGAGGTAGGCCTACATTTGATCCATATATTTATCGTAGAGCTTCCAAAGTTTGCATTGATGGCTGAATGCAACCTCCTCAATAGATGCCGTTTCGTCTAAAACACAATCAAGCGTAGGTACCTCAACACGCCGCCAAGGAATTATGGAACTTCTTCCAAGCACCGATGTCGCAATTCTAATAAGTACTCAGTCAGTCACTGTCAGTTGCTAGGTAGCTGTAGAGGAGGGAGGTATATCGACGAATTGTATGCTGTCATCTCGTACCGATCTATGAGAAAGAATGACCAGAAAGTCCTTAATCTTGTTTCTCGGTCGTAGTCTGAAAGCGCCTTGGAGGGGTCGGAAAGTTGCTCGAGACCGATTACATGTAGACCGAGACCTACTGCAAGACCTCCAGCCATTGCTGAAGGTTCATGTGTTAGTTTGGTTCAGTGTGAGAGAAAGTGCCATCTCTCACATGCATATATCCAGGCTAGATTGTTATGCTCTTGGCTTAATTCTCGCCATGCGAGAATGCTCAACGCTTGCACTACTATGACTGACGGCTGCTGACGGCAGGTTTTCATGGCCATCTCATCGACACAGCCTGCAAAAAAAGTACCGGCTTCTCTTTCTTCTTCGACATTAGAGAATAGAGCTCCAGCAGAAAGGATCGCTCCGTATAAAATGTTCAAGCCCAGATCTTCAAAAGGGTAAAGATCTGGCGTCAAAGAAGTTGAAGGTAGTAAGAATTGGTGGATAGGGTTTAGCTGAGTCATGAATAAATTGCAAAGACTCCTCTTGATCCGCACATTGTGAGAGAAGGCACGTGTGGAAATCCCGTGGGGAATATCGTGGACTTTGGAGTGAGAAGCGACTGCACCTATGGAAGATGGAATACAAAAGTTACCAGACGGTCCGATGAAAGCTGGCTCGCCCACATCGCCAATGTTCATTCTCCAGACTAATGACCCTAGATCTTCAACTGCAGAGACACAGAGGTCGCTTCCTGGCAATCTCGGCGCCTCTGGATGGAGATCCGAAACCAAATCTGCAATATCTGCCTGTGAATGTTGAAGATAGGTCTGTTCGTCTGTTGACAGAGTTGGTGTGACAGTTGAAGATGATGGCTGGAAGATAATTTGGTGGTCCTCTTTAGATGATGAGAAGGTTGGCGAGACTTTTGTACATCGTAGATCTGCTATGTACGTGCGAAGTGTAGTAATTTGATCTTCGAGGACAGACACGTATTCCGGGTCCCATTGCTTCCGCCTAAAGAATGTAAGCATGTATCTCTCGTTCGCGATAGAGTTTTGCTCACTTGCGTGTCTCAACGATTCCAGCATACCGACAGTCTCTCTGAGAAGCTGCGCATGATGTGCATGTTGGACGGAATCCATCACACTAGAAGGTCAGCACGTACTTCTACTCATAAAAAGAAGGAGATAGGCTCAATCATCAGCACCTCTCTTGGCAATAAGATGAAAACGAAGCATGAGCAGCGCACAGATTTACCTTCCGTTTCCGTCTTCGACACTCTTCACACGCAACTCCTGTGCGCTTCTCATTCTGAAGGGGTTTGATATTCATAGTGGTTTCTTCACGACTGGAATCTGTCCTTGCCAATGTAGAAATGTAGATGCGAAGGGAAAACGGGTGAAGTACCTAGGTACCGTACCGTACCCTAGGCGTAGAGACTTGGCGGGCCGTTAGCGTGCGGTATTCTAATTCCGCCCATGACTAAGCTGTGACGTTGTGGATATGCTAGGCCAGGGTCAATCAGTAGGGACCTCCCCGCGCAACGCTTCTAATTCCAACACCATGATGATTTGCCAGGCACCACTCCATAGCTACATAGCTACTGCAAGGAGATGAGAAAGTCTTCATTATGATCACATATCCGTACTATACATTCATTCATTCTGCTGGCTCAACTTTTGCGCCGCCCTCAGGATCAAACGCCACAACCTCAATTTCGACCCTCATATCGTCGTCTGCAAGCCGTGCGACACCAACGCAAGTCCAGATGGGCTGGTGATCGGGCATCCACTTCTTGAAATTTCGGACCATCGCTTCGAGGGCCTCGTTGTTGATGGGCACATGGTACGAGTTCACGCGGAACACTTGGGGCCAGCCTTTTCCACCTGCATCTTTGAGGTTCAAGTCGACATTGGCGAAAGCTTGGTCAATTTGGGCGTTGATCTCTTTGTAGTATTTGCCAGTCTCGGGATTCCAACCACCTATGGGGGAAAGGGTAAGTAGTCTTGAAATTATATGCTCCTTGTGCTTGTAAACATGAAGAGTATGGTTGGTTAACTTACCTTGACCTGAGCATTCAATGCGGTCACCTAACCGAACGGCTTGACTATAGCTATATTGCACGCGATTGGTCTCTCCTTTGCCCTTGTAAGCGTAGTATTTGAGTGAGGACATTGTGCTTGTGATTGGTAGTAGCGATGGTACGGCAAGCCCAAAAGACGACGGTGAGCGAGCAGATAGATATTCCAAACCGCGAGGACTGGAATGTGATGTGATGCTGCAGAAAGTTGCACGGCGGCTTAGAGACAGATTAAGTAGGTACTCGGGGAGCGGGACGGACGAGGCCTAATTCCGCAAGACTGGGTCCACCGTCCACCCAGCTGATGGCCAAGAGTCTTTTACTAAACCTCTTACAAAATTACCATGCAGGGCGGAGACACATTATCGTGCTTATGGACCTGCTGCCACCGTTGAAATTTTCATTGGCTTATCATTGCAGCTTTATACTTGTACTTGTACAACGTACAGGGCCGAATATTCCCACATCGAATGTCTCTGCATTAAAGATCAATTTAAACCTGATCCGGCAAGAGACCTCTAAATCATGAAGAATTATTGGCTAATATCCCTTGCTGGTGTAGAATCTTCGAGAGGCGCACGGACTGAGTTTGTAGAAATACTTCGTATTTGGGCCTCTACTAGTACAAGTAATACCGCCTGAAGCGAGCTGCAAGTACAGTACGACTGGGCCGTTAACCGATCCGCACACCCCGGCCATACTAGCGACCGCTAGCTTGGCGCTAATGTTAACGGTCCAGTCGTGCCCGTACCTACTTGTATCGGCTTTGTCTTTTGCATATCCGGACACCGGGCGGGCCTTTTTAGCTCCATCTTTGGCTACGGCGACCCTGAAATTGAAATACAAGATTTTGATAGCAGCGGAATTATATTCCGTTATCGCGTGCGGATTTACAAGCGGGGCCATACTTCTGTATCTGGCGTTGGAATGTTTTGTCTGGAGGTGAGCAGCTAGATGATACCAAGGATGTATAAAGCCATGTCGTGTTTTGTCATGCTACGAAATACAATGGCTGTGTATCACCTCTACGTTAAAAATCAAAAATTCATCATGGCGATCCTCAATCAAGATTTGGCAGATATCATGGCCTCGGAGCGAAAAGATGACCTGAAACTGGAGAATGGAACTCCAAGCGCGCATGCAGATTCTGTTGAGGAAGGTAGCACAGCTCGATATGTTCCCGGGCTTCGAAAGCTAGCCACTCTTGGGTGGAGCTTCGTGGCATTGTTCCCGTACCGGTGGAGGAAAGAACTGACAAAACGGGTACCAATTTGTTCTCCCTTTGGTTCACAGCCAACTGCTCGCTTCTGCCGTAAGTTATAACACTCCTCAACTTGCTCATCCCGCTAGAATAGTCATTAATATGGACATAGTATTGCCACGGGAATGTCAGGCACCCTTAGTTATGGTTTGAGTACGCGAGTTTCTGCGCTCGTTATCTTGTTCTTCAGTCTACTCGCTGCTCTACCTGTTACCTGGATGGGAATGTTGGCACCTAAAACTTGCATGCGCCAAATGATTCAAGCTTGTTATAGCTTTGGGTAAGTTGATCACGGTCTTGACCCCTGGAGCTTTTCCTAATACTTCCCCTTTAGGACGTACCTCATTTTCTATCGTTATTACTCTTCAACTTGCGACTATTACAGGCTACTCCATCATCAGGCAGTCGTAAGTGGCCAGACCATATCAGCAGTCTCAGGAGGAAGCTCAAGCCTCACACTTGGCATTGTTATCACAACTGTTGCTGGTCTCGTCGTTTCGTTCATGGGCTAGAGAGTGTTGCATCTCTATGAGACTTTTTCCTGGATCCCGACACTAGCTGCTATTGTCATCACAGTCGGCTATGGATGAAAGACTTGCTTTTGCAAGTAGAGACGGAAACTCCGACTTCAAAGACTATATTAACCTTCGGCTCAATTGTCATCAGTTTTATCATTTCATGGGCACCTCTTGTCGGTGATTTGCCGTCTATGTCAGTCCCCAAGTTTCGAAGTGAGGATATCAACTTCTTCTTCTTCTTCTTTGGAGAGAATAACAGCTAACGTTCTCAGGGTACGCGTGTTCTCCTTTGTATATGTCGGCCTCGTCCTCCCGACAGCTCTCTTCTGGTTTTCGGTGCAGATATTGGTGGTGCGGTGCCTAATATTCCTGCATGGGCCGCAGGATATAACGCTGACTCTACTGGCGGATTCGGCAAGTTCGTGGCCGTCATTCTTGCATTTTCTGTCATTGGAAACATCGCTTGCTCTCTATACTCCCTCTTGATCAACTTCCAGGTTATTATACCAATACTTGTGAAAGTGTCGCGCCATGTCTTCTCTATTATTGTCACGGCGGTCGTCATCCCGGTCTCCATAGTCATCGCAGGTAGCTTATTGGAATCATTGGGAAATTTCCTCGGCGCCATTGGTTACTGGGCTGCGGTATTCATTGGCATCACACTTATTGAACATCACTGGTTCAGAAAGGCAGATCCGGATGCTTATGATGCAGCTTCTGAGATACGGTCTCGAGTGCCTATACAGTGATAGACAATATATATAATAGCCGAAATGTGTATTTACAACTAAAACGGCACTTTTACCCCTCGCTCAAGAGGCTGCATCAAAATAACCAACTCGCGCGTCCAATTATAAATTGTATAGTTAAATTGCCCCGAAGCGAAGCATTATTTTGTAGTCCTACGAGTTTTATCAATAGTTTTACTCAGCTTGAGTTTAGCAGTCGAATTAAGCTTTTAAGAAAATGATTGGATTTCGGCTAATTTTGTTAGCGACAAGCGAAAATAAAGAAAATCTGAGGTTATTATAAAGAGAATCGATATAATAAGGGCGGAATGATAGATATTCAAAATCGTAACAGATAGAATTATGTGTAAAGTAAATTATTTTAATATTGTATAGAAGGTTTTCTAACTAGACGTTATGATTTAACTTTAAAAATTGTGGAAAAGAGTGCAGAATCGCGATTTATAGTGCGAATATCGGCTGAGGTTATTATTTATTGTCTAGTGCTGTAGGTGTCGCTGCCCTATCTGCTGGCGCTTTAAGTTTTGCACTGATCATCCCATGTACGAGTGCAGCATGGTACGCCGGACCAATTGCGGAGACCACCGGAGATATTGGCGCGACAGTTGGCATGTTAATTAGTGTTCTGGCATATCTCCTATTTAGGACCTTAGGAAAGCGACTGATAAGAAGGTGAAAATTCAAAAGAAGTAAATTATATTAGATTTTGTCTAGGTACATAGAATAGAGAGGTATCTGTTAACTTATTCGCTAGCCTTTCTGCACTCAATTTGCCCTTCTGCATTTATATACCTCTTTATAAATCAGTTCCTTCGCTTACTCGCGTAGAATCCAGCTCTTAAAGCAGAGTTCACCAAAGTCCAGAATCTGGCTATGTACACGCCTTTCCTTGGCCTCAAGTTCCATAGTAAAGACTTGATCCACTTTCCTGGACCTAAGAATCTATGGGTGCAAGATCCATTCCCGGTATACCGTCAGAGCAGGTTAGGGTTGACTAGGCAAGCGAGACGTCGAATGAGCCAAAAAAAAAATTTATTTCAATCTGGAAGAATCAGGTTCAGCTAGCGCAATTAGCAGAGGGAATGGTAGTAACTGATGTCTCTAAGATCCATTTTCTCTCGAAAGCAGATATTGAGAACTTCTTGGATGCAGGCGAAGACTTAGGGCACGTGTCCAATGAGCCAGGAGCAATCCACATTACTAGTTGAGGCGGTTATTAGCCGAGCGAGTGTAAGATACTGTGTTAGACAGAAGGAAGTAGCAGGTGATTGCGCATTGAGATCGATCCAACAGTATTACAGATAGTGAATAAGACAATTTTGGTAGAAGCATCATGTAGATGGAGTTCGTTCTACATTAAAGGATGTGATAAAATTCAGAACTTCAAATTAAAATATTATGCAAGACTAGAGCTTTCATCACACTAAATGTTCACGTAGGCTCCCTAAATCTTTTAGTTGCTATAGACCTTTTTTGCCAGCATAAACACACTTTCTAATGCTTTGAAAAGTCACCTAATACCCTTAATCCATACTCAGGTACAGTACTTTCGGCACGTGACCATGATTTTCCTGTTGAACATCTTACCTTGGAATGAATTCTCAACTGACCTAGAATGAAGTCTAATGATGGACTCTTCTCCTCGCTAAATTTGACTAGTGGTTGGCTCGCTTAAGTAAGGGGTTTGCGGTGGACAAAATAGCCGACTCACCAAGTCAAACTCTGAGTTTGGGCGCCAACTAGGACAGAACAGAATGCCGACTTGTTCTTGAACATTATATAAGGGCTGTTTTCTGTCATTGTAGCCATGGTTGCATGACTGTTGGTCAAAGCTTGACAGATGAAACCGAACAGGTGCTGCTGGTCTATTTGAGCATTGAAGCCATCTCTTTTTCCCGTTGTAGTTGCAAGTTTCATCAAGCAATTACTCACCAAGATAGAATAACTGGATTACAGTCCTCTATTTCTGTTCTCGCCGTGCCACTGTTCTCAAGATACTCAAATACTCGCTTCTCCTTCTCCTCCCTCTTCCCTCCTAACCAAGCAGACATCCGTCTACCTACTCATTCACCTTCACAAATTGGAAATCAAATCTCCATGCAAAACAATCTCATGCCTATCACCTACCCACAAATCAACCACGTCCCCACCACCCCCCTCCCCTGACTCCTTTCACCGCTACCCAGACCTCCCTCCGGAGCTGCAACTCACGATCTGGAAGCAAACATTCCAACCGCAAGCTATCAAGATCATATACTGGAATAGTATATAATTTAACTATTGCGCTCGCTACTCCCGCCGCTCCATCCTCGACCGCGTAGCCAGGATCCGTCGCTCGCATCCAGCAGGTCTACCAGCCGCTCTGCAAGTCTCACATCTTGCCCGCGAAGAGGCAATGTATCACTATGCAAAGCGAGCCCCTATGGTTCAATACCAAGCACGATATCCTGCATCTCGCTTCCTTCGAACCGCGATGGTACACGCACCACCTCCCCGGCATCCTTACGACCTCACTGTCGTTTAGCACGTGGAGATGTACTCTAAGTACGACCGCAAGCGCGTATCCATCGTGCAGGACTTACGTCCATTCAGAAGCTTGAAGGTGCCGTATCTGCCTGCGGCGCCGTTTACTGTGAAAGGGGGGAGGCTATATGGCTAAGAAAGGTGCTGGCGAGCAGGACGCCGCTGTACCAGGCGAAGGTAGAGGGGGAGGTGCAGGATTTGTTGGGGGGTTGGCGGAGGAGGATAGGACGGAGGGGAGAGAAGGGAGGCAGATGCTGAGGATTGTGTGGTTAAGTGAGGAGGAGATGGAGGATTTTAAGGATGAGGGTGATTGGACGTGGGATCGGACAGGGAGGATGCAGATGGTTGACAAGATGAGTTGAAAGAGAGTTGAGAGGTGAGTAAGAAGCAAATTTGACGTAATTATTTCCTTTGTTTGGAATTAGTGTCCTGCTTTGTGCCTCTATTGGTTTTAATCTATGTTATTGTTAAGTAGCGATCAATTGAATCTTTGTTCATATTACAGAAGGCAGCTTCAATATGAAAGCTCTAGTTCATTTACTAAAGAAAAACTTAATAAGTCTATTCACTCGCTTAGTATTGCCCGAAATTGTGCGATAATATTTTGCCCACGTATTAGCCAATATACTGCTTTAAAAAAAAATAGTATTAACAGTTAAAACTGAGGAGATAATATTAGGCTTAGGCTGCAGATATAGAATCCTCCATCGTCTTTAAGACATGCTCAACTCCTTGGTAGGAACGCATGATTATTGAGAACTTCCTAGGGTCGATCGGTTCAAGTTTCCTATCTTCCTCAGACTGGATATTTCCCATCTCGCGTGATCGTCGCAGGACGAATCGGGCGCGATCATAACGAAGCGACATGAACTTCTCTAGCGTAGCCGCGAGGTCGTCTGACGGCCTCACCTCTTTCAGTAGATATGCCAAGGCCTCAGCATCTTCAATCGTGATGTTGCAACCTTGGCCGGCGTGCGGCGTGACAGCATGCGCAGCGTCTCCAATCAAGACAGCTTTGCCGCGATACCAAGTCTTACAAGTGTCGATGTCGCGAATCCTCCATGCGTCGATTGGGTTTTGCTTGAAAAGACCAAGGAGGTTCTCACTGAACTCTGAGAACTCATCGATCACTCTCGATGCCGGTATATCCTTGATGATAGTCGTCTTCGTAGAATCGAACTTATCGGCAAACTCTTTCTCGGATGTGTATCCAAGAACTTGCAGCTCACGAGGAGAAGTATGATAGATGGCAAGGCGCTTTCTGGACTTGGAGTCCTCTGGCAAGGAAAAGTTCACAAGCCCAGCTTGGGAAGCTGGATCAGCCAGATAATTGAGACCAGGTTCAGACTGGATCGTTTCGATCGGCACCTGCGTGATAAAGAACATAAGGTCGTGAACTTTGATAGGAGTCGATGGCCCATCATCGTTCAAGATGGCAGTGCGGACAATAGAGTTGATGCCATCGGCGCCGATGATGAGATCGCCTTCAAACAACCGCCCATCCTCTGTCCACACCCTGCCTTCGAGGGCATCCACGCGAGTCACCTGGACAGCCGGAATGATTTCTGCTGGCCCCCCTGGAAAATCAGGACTGGTCGCAAACCGGAGGAGCTCGCTTTGAAGCCTTTCTCTCTTGGCCATCACAGATGGTGCACCGCCCAGTTCCTTTTGTGTGTCATACCTAATCGTCCTAAGCTCCTCGTTGTTGTAGTTCCTCGCCCACAGATGAGTCATGACGACACTATCTAGATACTCCGACTTGATGCCTACCTTTTGCAAAAGATTGAAGGCATTGGACAGGATCGACATGCCATAGTCGTTGGTCGTGAAGTTGAGATTACCACGCTCAAGAACGGTGACGTTATGCTGCGCTCGAAGATACCCCGCCGCCGCCAATCCTCCAACTCCTGCTCCGCAAACTATGATCTTGAGTGGCATGCTTCTTCTTAAAGGATGGAATGTGTGATGTCAGTTTTGCTAGATGATTGGGATCACCTCGTCTCATTTCTCTAGGAGAGAGGAGACTTGGGGTTGTCTACGATTGTGGGACAGATCTTTCTACTGGCCAGGTTTCATCGCTTAGTCGTTTTCGCGCTTGGTCAATTCTTTTAGCTGTCAGAGCGATTGTAGACGATCGGCCGAATGTGCAGCCGAGGATGTGACCAATTACTGCAAACACTCGTTACTGTCAGGGCAACGGTTTGGGCCCTGCCCAGACTCCCCGCTATATTATGTGATCCGCTATTCGGGTAGTCCGCACCGAATCTTAACCAACTTCGCGTCCAACGCGGTTATCACCCTCGCCTCACCCTATGCTCAGGGTGCTCAGTGACTAATTATATTTCACTTCAATTTTCGCTTCTGCTCTGCGAAAATTGTTAACTCTACACGACTATATTCGGAGAGACGAAGTCGGTTCCTAGGGAGCTTAAACACGATCCCCTTAAAAATAGACCCTTTAATATAGAACTATAGGAACTTCAAGCTTGGCGATCGATTTTAGATTTCTTGCCACAACCATCTGATACAAAAAGGAAAAGTTTCCTTTTCCCGTGAACCAATGAGACAAAGTTCATCTAATGTTATTGGAACTTGACGCCATTGAAGTGTAGTGCCTTTAAGCCTGCTTCCAAATCCTACCAAACTGCAAAAGCACTCAAAAGCACTCTCGTTTCATTATCCTTTCCCTTTATCGCTCCTCGTTGTCAATAAAAAGTTCTGGATATTCTGGGAGCTCCCAACCTGGAACATCATCCGAAGACAGCCTGCGCAACAGCTGGTCTACTGGGAGGGTTGTAAGAAACCATACAACAAAATGCAAGATCCGGATAATCAATCCAAATCTCAACGATATGGGAATTTGCAGTTCTCCGCGATCTAATCGAGGACTTGCGGGAGCTGAAGCGGGATCCCTACACTTCCACGCGTTAAGTCGTTTTTGGCTCCCTCGTAGTCTTTTGGGTTGCCATTTCGGCTTCTCTAATAGCTATGTTTAGTATCATTACAGGAGCCTGCTCTGACACAATAGTTCATATCCAATACGATTACCACCCTGGTACGCAAATAAGTTGATAGGTTAAAAGAGGTGGCTGTGTTTAAGGCGTCAGGGCTCAGGTCTCAGCTCGGGTTAGAGCAGCGATTACTCAGGCCCAAAGACGGAAAAGGAATTTACTGTAGTGAACTTTCATTCTCCCTTAGTACCGCATAGGCTATACACATAGTCACATGACAAGTATGTGCTAGTATATAATTGACACGTACTCAAAATAAGATTTTCCCTTGGGTTCTCAACAGTTCTTATATAAGAGTGATGCGCGTGTTACCATATCTTGGTTCATAGTCTTCCATGGCTTCACCATACATAATACCATGAAGATAGCACCTCCCGATCATCTGATATTGACAGGACTGAGCAGGTTCACCACCAGATGCTTCCGCACGGACGTGTCGAAGTACGAAGGGATAGTTCGCACCAACGATGATGTGAACTTCATCGCCCACCTGGACATCGCCCCTTCCAAGTCCAAAGAACCCAGTCTCCGTAATAAAAAAGGTATTCCCTCTCAGCATTCCGAAGTTATCGCGAAATTTTTCTTGCGTGCGGAAAGTTCCCTCAATGTCGATATCATTTCGCTCCGCGGCGGGCCCAGAAGCCAATATATCCTGAAGACCTAATTTTGTACGAGCAATGTCGACTTTTGCTGCTCGCCGATACGCTTCTCCTGTGGTGCGAAAAGGCTCTCCATCTCTAACGGGTGCTGTGATGATCGAATTATCCTCTATAAGTGTTCTCAGAAACGCGTCTTCCGTAGATGAGCCGTTTGGATAGAAATGGTTTGGGGCTTCTTCAAGATTGACCATCTGGCACACGTTGCGCAAAATTGTCCCCATTTCGACGCCATCAAATTCTTCGCCGATAGAAGCTATCTTGTCGATATTTCGGCTAACGACACTCAAACGAGTATCATCAAGTAACTCTGGTGGCTCATGAAAGCCGGAAGAGGTATTGAATCCCATGGCTCTGGCGCCGCATCCTCTTCCCAACCCTGTCAAATGAGGAACCCAAGACGGAAGGCCTAATTCTATAGCAGAGGATAGAGCTACCTTTTTCAAGTGGGCCTTCCATGAGCGCCAGCGTGACAAAGTTCCGTCTTCAGTTGAAGGTTGCGACTCTGAAGAGAGACTCTCAGCAAATGACTTCGAGCTCTCGAAATCAGCTGAAGAATGGCCATCACAGTAAAAGAGAAAGTCCATACAACCTTCCAATTGGAAAATTCTGAAGGTTGCTCTGGCGTAGACCTGTCCCGCCGATAATGAGAGGTTTGGCTTGAGCAGATCCGTGTTCTTCCAATCGTCTAAAAAAAGACCCAGCAAGCCATATACCTTGTCCCTTGGTCTGGTTGCAAATCTGTCACGAAAGAGTAGCATAAGGTCAGAGTATGATCGCCCTCGTATCGCGCTGGAGCCGGCAAAGTCGTATTCCTTTTTCACCTCAGATAACTGTCTAGCGGCGTGGAATGGTACTGAGTTAATCCGCGGCGATCGTCTTCACCCAATCACTACAGCATCCGAATTTGTGGTACTGAATAATAACGCACGCCTTAAGCACTGTTTCGAGCGGCATGGAAATAGAACCGCGTACCACAGTACTTGTAGGTGGGAGAACCGCCTCCTGTACAGTCCAGATCCTCTGCCACCATTCCGCTCCAAGAATGTTGATAAGAGCTTCTAATATGGAGGGGAACTGAATTTTGCCAAAACGGTGAGTGGAGCAAGGGAGGTCGCCCAGATGCAGGTTGTCGGCCATTGACCTCAGCAGACAGAATGCACCAAGATATGGCCAGAATCTTATTTTAGGACGTGTGAATATGGAGGGAATTCCAGAGAGAAAAGCGGTAATATTGGTCTGTGAAGCCTTCGACAATTTTCTTATCACTTTGATCGGCTCCGAATATAACGCGGTCATCTTTCGCGATATCCTCAATCAGAAATTCTTTAGTGTAGGGGAGCTCACTCGTATAGGCAGGGGTGACATCGGGGTTCGGAAAATTCTCAAAGAATTCACCCAGCCATATGTTGCAATTTTTCGTTCGCAAATAGACTTCGCCCATCAATTCAACCTGCTGAGCCTGCTCAGTAATGTCGCTCTGGTTGATGCATAGGGCGTCGATCCAGAGTGTACGAGGTTCATCGTGATGTCTGAGTCGGATGAGAGCCCTGTAAAGGTTTTTTCCAACCTCGAATAGCCGATCTTGGAGTCTGATTCTTTCGGGATCTGACTGGACGCCCCAACAGTAGGAAAGAGCCTCGTACTCCAAGTTATCGTCCAGTAGGGAGGCCACTGTGAGTCGACATTCAATCGGTGCAGCGAAAGACCCAGGAGATAGGATAACAAGCCTGATCTCGCGTTTGGTCCGATTGAGGCTCTCGTAGATCGGCCTAAGAGGATCAACTGCCTTTCCCTTTGATGCTAATTCCGACATAGCGGTTGCGGTAAACGATGATAGAAAGTCGGAGGGTGATACGCAAGAACTATCTGTATAATTTCCGGCTTGCATGGTCCAGAAAGTAGCGGTCCCAAAGCGTCTAGTAAGTTTGATGAATAATTTGTGTTGTCTGGCGCCTTGCTTCAAAATTGAGTAAGGTGTGAGGCTGAAGTCACGTGTGATTAGGCACAGCCTAGAAGGATCCAATATCGGCCCTAGCAAGGGTCCACGGTGCCTTGTACATTTAACAAGGGAACGAGAACAGACACTCTCTTGGCTGCCTTGATAGGTTAAAAGAAGATGGCTGTGTTCCAAATAGTAGGCATTAGTAATATATATTTAGATGACATGGAAACTATAACCGATTCTAAAAGGGGCCCAAAACAGGTTCCCCTAACGCATGCTCAGGCTGACTCCTCGCCATGCTCAGGCTCAGCTCAGGTTAGAGCAGCTATTGCTCAGATCCAGAGACGGAAATGAACTTTGTTGAGGTTGAGATTCAGGGTAGACTTTAATGGTATATAGTTAAGGTTTTTTTTTCCCTCCCTTCTTCAGTCTCTGGCTTTAGATCTTTATAAAATAATTTATTTAATATATAAGCGTTTTGTTTAGTAAAAT
>AYLM01000001.1:0-51921 GCA_001625345.1 Cairneyella variabilis | reverse complement strand
GGGCCGCCCACTCATTCTTTGTCTCCGCCTTTGGGCTGATCCCTCTCCTCCCCACCTCCCACACCCCCGAAAACCCCGACAACTTTTCCTTCATCTGTCCCTCTTCACCCTCTAACACACGCGCCGCTCTCCTCGCTCTCCGCGATCAATTGAAACTCGAGAAAGTACGGTGGCACTCGGATAAGATAGGCGCTCTGTTTAGGTCGGCGGCTGCGCTGGATGAGCGGATGAAAGCTGTGTGGAGCGCGGTGATTGATTTGAAGGAGAGCGTGGAGAGGGATTTGGAGGCTCTGGATGGTTGATGCTGCTTTTTGCGGTGTCTGAGGCATGAAGATGATGATACCTAGTGTAAGGATGATAAAATGAATGACGACTTCAACACTATGTTTCCGGCAGTCTCAGGAACGATTTCCTCTTTAATATAGTTAGACCTTCTCCTCGAAACTTTGTTGCACGTTGCAAATGTCTCAAGTGTGAACTGCCGCGGTAGAGTGGGACTCGGTTAAAAAAGAAAGCCCCCCTATTTGCGTTACATTAGCCGAGCATAAATTCTAATTCGTATTTTGTTGCATACCTACCGTCATGATAAATATAAAGGGCCGAATCAAAAGCCTCGAAGATTCCATTTGAGTAGTGTTCCCTCAATCACATACGCTAAGTCTTAAATCCACATCACACCTCAAAATATCTCAAGTCCAAGAGATGTTTTGAGCGGTCCTCGTGGGGATCATGGTCACTACAAAAGAGAAAGATTCAAATCCTGTACGGAAAAAATAGCGTGGCATTCATTACAGACTCTGTCTAATGATCTAGGCTGCTGGAGTACTCAACGAAAGTTACTCACGATTCAGGATAACTCTCCTTCACACCTAGGCACTCAACACTCTGTCTTGCAGGGCCATCCATACAAGGCCAGTGCTCCTCCCAAAATAAGCATTCATACAAGAAGAACCTTCCGCATCCGGTCCATTCCATACCAAGAGGAAGTCTACGCGACACAACATTTCGAGGTATTCGTATCATATAGCCGACAGGTCTCGAGCGTTAGATGACGTTGATGCTTGCCGACAAGAATGTTCCTCACACAAGAATAACTTTTGATCTTGAGAAAATCTCAGAGTACCATCAGCTTGAGCCACTGGACCCCCGTTCGCGCCTCCATTTTGTGCGTTGCCAGCCATCATGGCTCGGTCCTGCATAAAGTCCAGTTCGTTCAGATACCTCTCTGGTATGAGTCCTTCCCTATAGGTATCTCGATAGTTTGCAGGGTTCCTAGGCTTTTTAACGTGAGCGCTGGCTTTTTGATTTAATTGACCCCCTCCTCGCAGATGACCTATATAGCTGGGGTACTCCAAGTTTCCTACTGAACCATGCGGCGCACCTTCCAGAAGAGAGTGTCCGGCTGGCCGTAGCTGAATAGGTGTATCCACGACTTGAGTTGCTCTTGTTGGAGAGTTTTTCTCGGCTAAACCTGAGTGCTGGGCTGGTTGAGGAAGGTGGTACATGATTTGCGGCGACTGCTGCAAGCGTGGCTGTGAGGGTTGTGAGGACACATATATCGGTGGGCAACCCCGTGCTTCCATTGTGCTTTTTTCTGCCCGTGCTGGACTGGCTGGACTTGAAGCTGGTCGATGTGATTGAGGTCTGTGTGGTAGTGAGACCGGCGATGGAACGTCCGGCTGCGTCGTAGCTGCATTGCTCTGTTCATATGCTTGTTGCGTCAATTGCGCCGGTGGCTCGATTCGGATGTTTGCAACTTGGTCGACCGAAGCTGAGAACGTTTCACGCGTCAAGTCCCAGCCTCTTCGGTATTTTGACATCCTCAATAAATGAAGAAAGACCGCCTGTTCAGAGAGACGCAGTGTTGGCTTGGATGCAAAGAGCACAAATCTGTACATCAGAACAAGCGTCCATCCCGCAGCATTTCCTGAAAACTGAACATTGTCCAACTCCCATTTGGGATTGATCTCACGCGCTATATCAGCGAGAGTGAGAGATGTTGTAGGTACAGCGTTTACAGAGAAAGGACGTTCTCCAAAGACATTTCTCAGATTCAAGTCGAATACGGCCACCACCGAAGGAACGTAGACCCGAACATCAACCCCAGACGTCGGAGTATATCAAGGCTCACATGGGGGGAATTGCCAACGATAACTATCTTGTGGGGAGGGTGAGGTTCCAGATACCTGTCTGCAACGATGCGGAATGTCTCCAGAATTGTAGCCGCGAGATCGGCCCTCACCGCCATGTGTCCGCCGGAGAATGAACCTTTGACAAAAGTATAATAAGATTATCTTGCAGAATTCGGTGTTCTCTCCAGCACTGAGGACATTGAACTGAGAGGTCGTTATCATAGTGCCAGGATCCTCAGCTACCAGTGCTCGATTATCAAGCACCGCAAAGCCGAATTCCTCAAGAAGTGGCGGTCCGCCGTCTTGGGACCTCTCTGATGCTTTAACGTATATGGAGACGAAAGCAATATCATAGGGGATATTCGTCTGCTTGGGAAGGTTGTCACGGCATCCCAGAATGATCTCTCGTAGTTGATGCAGAGCTCCGAATTGAGCGATAGAGACCCGTTCGTTATATATTGAGTGGGTGTCCTCATGGGGGAAGCTGGTGACTTTGCCGAGTTTGATCGCGGCCGACATTGGGATTAGGAGTGAACTGAGTGATGGTCTGGAGATGGAAGTCGTTCCAGACGGTATGCTAAAGAATATTGTAATGATAAAAAGAGAACGCAGTGAAGCTGTTGGAGCGATTGGATATGTTTGGAGTTGATGAGGAAGAAGAACCTCGTGAGATGAAGAAGGAAACCACAAGTTAAGTGACGTTTAGAAGCCGCCGAGCCCGCGTTGCTTCCTCTTTCGACGACGATTAATTGCAAAATGGAAGGAGCACTGAGAAGGCTCTTGCCACCTCAAAAACATTAACAGCAGAATCCCAACTCAACATCTCTCATTCACGAGGCACCGCCCTCATCAATCCCAAGCCAAAATCGAAGTCAAAGAACAAAAACATCTCAAACTCTCATAACGCTTAGATGCTATCCAAATGCATCCTAGACCATGCATGTAATCCCTTTTGGTATTCCCAATCCCGAGCCAAATCAATCCCAACGAATCCCCATCATAAATGCCCATAGATCATCAAAAGCCTAGACATTATACACTGGCTTTCCTTCCACTCCCCTTCCATTGCATTCAATCCAAACCCCAACTCCCATGCCATTAACCAACACACTCTCCTATCCACTCCAGAGTAATGTAAACCCTCGTCTCATTGTCGTCCACATAGCGAAGAATGATATCTCCAGGTACGATGCGAATGCAACATTCCATTCCTTGAAACCCACTCCGCGGTATAGCTGTGCCTATACAAGAATAAAGATGAAAATAGACAGTGGGCCTCCCTCCCCGTGATACGATAAGAATAATTGAAGGCGTAAGTCGTTGAACACGGTGTTGAAATATAAGGATCTGTTAATATGTGATCTACTGCAGGCGCTTCCGCTTTCTGTCTTCCTCTCTAAGTTCTTCCTCGTGCTCTTCGTCTCGCTCAGCTGTCTCTGCGGGATTTAGAATATGCGCCATACTACCTCGTCTTGTAGGCGGCCCAGAATTGTCTTTGAACAGATTTGATCCGCCCTTATCTCGAGACGATCCCCATGACCAACTATTCAGGTGATCGGCAGCGTTGCCATTAGAAAATGGAGGTGTTGTGGGCCGGGAGTTATCAGTGCGACCTTGTGAAGAAGCGGTTGTTAATGAATACGAGCTGAAGCTATCTCGGATGCGCTGATCTTCGCTCATGACGGTTGGGCCCCTTTTCGGAGAAGATGGCCATTGTGATGAAGATTGACCTGATGCAAACGGAGAAGTGTTCGCCTGCCAACCTTGGACATTGCGAATATCAGCTGAAGTGTGGCGACGAGGAAGATTCGTAGGTGGTGATGCTACAGTCGCAAGTGGATGAGGTGGTGGCGGTGGAGGTGGCACTTGAGACCGCAATGAGCTCGGAGACGATTGAGAGGTGCTGGCCCCAATTGAGCCATATCTGCGCGGCGTAATTGAAAGATGCGATGGTACGGGTGGTCGGTAAAAATTCTGTCGAGGAGGGACACCGCTCATCTGAGGAGCGCGGCGAGGATCGTCCTGCGGTAATTGACGAGGGGAGACAGGGGCGTTGTCAAGCGAGAGATTGGAGAAGTAGGGCCGACTTCCCGAAAATGGAGGCTCTGCATTCTCATCCATTGATCGAATCATTTCGCTCTGTCTCTGAACTTCGGCTTGGACGTTCATAACTATCGTAATGTTAGTAAGCTGGGAGCAGGGCTACATATCTGACTGTGCTTACCGTCTCGGTACAAGGGTGTGTCTGGGTTCGGTACAAGGGAGAGCATTATTCTCGACATTTCGTGATTAAGCTATAACCGTTAATTTTGTCTCGGAAGATCACCCCGAAGTCGTCGAAACCGAGTTACACAGGTATTTCCAGGGGGTTGTACTTACTTGCAGCGAGCGAGTCAAGGCATCCATAACGATCTGGTTTCTGACATGCACGAATTGCGAGCTCTCCTCACTCCGTTGAAGTCTTGCGGCCATTTCGTATAAATTGTGCTCAACATTTGTCAATCTCGATTCAGTAGATTCCTGCATCGCGTGCATAGGCTCTGCTGGAGTACCCGGTTGCGAGAGTGGGGGCTTCGGCGCAGAGTATGAATCTCGGTGGACTAGAGCATGCCGTGATGCTCGTCGTTTGATTTCTCGGAGCCCAACAAGATCGCCTCGTTTAAAATTGCCATTGCCGTGTTTGAATTCCCAGAGCGGAGATTCTGGAGATCCGGTATGAAATACGTCGCTCACTACACAGTCTTAGCAGATCTTCAGGTGACATAATCTTGATCGACAAACCTTTGTGAAATCCATACATATTCAATTGTCGTACAAATGACGATATATTGGTGTGCTTGAAATATTGGCTGTTACATGTGAGCTAGCACCTCGGTGCTGGAAGAGGGTACCTACGAAAGAACTTTTGAAAAGTCATTAGACGGAGACATGACAAAACTCTCAGCCGAATTGGACCAGGATATTAGATGCTGAATACTTTGATCTTCTAACATGCTGCACATTCAAGTCAGCACAGCACGAATCTTAGTAAAATGCCCAATTGAAGCTTACTTGTACAATTTGTGAATAAATGCAGTCTGGACCACCTTGGGTTGTTGGGCACCCGCTGCCGCAGCTGCAGCAGCACTTGGTCCCGCCAGACTGCCAGAATTTGGTTGTTCTCCCATCCCCATCTGCTCGTGTACGCCGTTTGCTTCAGACTCGGGGCTGGTTCGAGCAGGAGGGGCCATCATGGCGCTCGCAGGAGGAGTGACATCCATTGGATCTCCTGGCGATGGTGAAGACGTCTGCAGTATAGGAGGCTGGACTATTGGGACCGTACGGGCGGTCATTTGGCCGGGTTCTTGATCGCTCATGAAGGGACTCCGGTGCGCTCTTTCGTCCGTTGCAGCCATCATGGATCACCTAGTCCAATGTCAACTCAGCTCTCTTGCGCAGATCGCATAGCTCAGTGGAATGTGCAGACGTCGCATTGATTGAATTGTAAGGAAGGAGAACGAACCTCATTGCATCCACGGTGGTAGCTCTTAGTGGTCGCAACTTTCGAAGATGGTTGAAGCACCCTCTCTTTGTCCGATGCTACTACTTATGCAGGTAAGCGTCCAAGCCGTGTAGCCACCTTCAGCCTCCTGCACGATGCGATCTGGGAAGTGCGCAGAGGCGATTGGAAAGAGTTATCATGCAAAGAGCTGCGATGCAGATTCTCGAGTACGCGCAACGTTGGAAGTGGTGAAGAAGCTTCTGAGGAGTATGCGAGATCTGCAGGAAAAGGGTCGTGGAGTGGACTATCGGATATGGATTGGATAGGTAAAATGGGCGCCGTGTGCAAAGGCCTGGATCGGTTGACGAGTAAGGATTATGACGGTGCCCCGGCCCAAGCCAGCATCTTTGAGGTTCAACGGGGGAGCTACCCCGAGAAATAGGGGCGAACGACGACAGACGAGAACACCAGTCTGAGTGGACAGCAGCACAGAGTGAAGCGCTACAGTCAGAAATTGCCACTGGGGATCATTGATTCGAGCAGAGAAGGATCATTAATACTTTACGAGGCCAGGGTGAGCATTGAGAGCATGCTGGAATTGGGAAGGTGGGCAGCGCAGCTGGAATGCGGATCTTTCATAGGTAGGAGTATAGAGGTACAGGTACAGGAGCGTTTACCACACAGCTTCTCCAATCCCAAAAATCTGTCTTCAAGCTTCCCATCCAGCATTGCCAGCTCCCAATTGCTCCAAGCTGTTCCCAGTCAATTCAGCTCTTCCTCACCCCAGTTCATCCTCCATTCAGATGCATTTTTGCACCTCCCATAATGCCAGCAGCGTCATGAACCTTGGAAGGGCCATGCAGACCACAAGCCTGCCGGTTAATAGACTTTCAGAAAAGGCTCGAGCTGAGCCTGAGCGTCGGTCCTCGACCTTCTCAACGCAGAGAAGTGTGGAGAAGGACGCTGCCCCCTAAAACCGTAACCCCCCTGGTGCGCTATAGCCGGTTGAACCTGAAACAAGAAATTCCCAAAGTTCACACATAACGTGCTGGAAGTGCTGCAGGATTGGTAGAGCCTCAGAATGGAATTAGAAAGATGCAGCAATGTGTCCGGACGGGTGGCTTTGCTATGGAGCATTTTTCTTCATCATATGTCAATTGCATGCATTGGATCTGCCTCCTCTGCCGTCCAGAAGGAGTAGGTGCCGACGCTGATATCGGCGTGCTTTTTGGAACTTCATGCCTTGTACCTGTACCTCTGCGAATACGACTCGAGTAGTGTAATAGGTATGCCGTTAATGAGTAGGACAGAGCGACGATGTTGACCTCTCTCGGCTACGGGCCGGGGCAGAGAGGAGATGCTCCCGGCCGGCTCGAGCTGGTGGAGGAACATTGCTACATTGGCGCACTGCGTATCTTCACTTCACTTACTAGTAGTAGCTACCGTTCATGACATGTTAAACTTTCTTCTTTTCGTCGCTCGATGTGGCCCGCTGGAGCTTCTTTTCCTTCTTCGCTCCAGCCACATCGTGCCGTTCGTTCTTAGACGACGGCCAGATGGCCAGGTTTCAGCTGAACATATGCAGCAGGACGAGGAAGTTTGGAGGCGACTCCATACCCTTCGTATGCAGACAGGGCGGGCCAAAGTCAAAATTAATAAAATCCTCCGGTTCCGTTAATAGAACAAAACTCTATATCACGGCCGATATAGATTGGAGATGTGCCAGAACGGTGTCATCCAGAAGAGCAATGGAACACAAACGCATGCAGATCGTCCAGCCCGTGGGTAATATTGACCTCCCTGGCCAATATTGGCAATAGCATTGACCAGAGCAGTTGCGGCCTTGCGCTGAGGGCTGTGCTCCTGAGGCTGCCATGAGTTTCGGCTCTGCCGCTAACATGTGACTTCACGTCTTTTCTCGCGACGGCAAGGTTCGAGCCCGGATTTAAATCTCGACATCCCTTCTGCTATGGAAGTCAAGTAAACGGCATGCTCAACTTCCGCCTCTGAAACGAAACACAAACACAGACATTCCAAAAGATGGGCAATCTCGCGGATACACTGGATTCCTTGAGGTTAGACGACGGGAATCCTGACTTCAAGACCCGGAGAGCAGAGTATGTCGGTTTTCGTTTTCCTTGTATGTTTGTTCTCTCTGTATGCACTTGCTTTTGAGACACTTGTCGTGCAGAGAAAGTGTGTCATTTGGACGGAGATTGTTCAGATGAACCTCAGGTTCGTGTCAAACACCAAGCGATGCGAAAGACATGTCGGCAGAACTTCGAGGCGGTCGCAAAATTGGAGGTAGCAAGGATTAGGGCCAGAGCAGTCATAATATTGATGGGGTTGGTAGTTGTATCGATCTGCAGCATCGAGGAGTCTTTGGTAAATTTAATTTTCTGTTATTCTGTCTGCTACAAATGATCACTGATGCGGGTTCTTCTTCCTTGACTCCCCAAGGGTTGGACCAAACGGAACATTGAGAAACAACGTCACCATGACAAAATTACTCTTGGGAGCCACAAAAGGCTAATTCATGAACCATGTTTCTGCCATTGAGTTCTAAGATTGAGCAAGTTCAATTAGTATACCGTTACTAATTCAAAAGCCCTCATAGGAGTGAGGGTATCTAGCCATCTTCTCTTCCCATTGTCTACTTCCAAATCAATCTTCGACTTGGTTTCTCTTGCTCACTCGTTCACTTGTCGTTTGTTGTACATTCTCGACTGCTACTTACGATCCTTCACAGGCTAGCAAACCTAGCTCGATGCCTCAACCAACCCGAGATCCGGGAGCTACGCATGCTTCTCAACAGCGTCTCAATCCCAAACGACATCTGCAAGGATTTGCCCATGGAGCTCCTGCTTTGTATTTCTCAATATCTTGACCTTGAGGACATCCTCAGGATCAGATCCGTGTCAAGGCCTTGGAACGAGAAGTTCAGCAGTCCCGAGTTCTGCATCGGTGTTCTGAAAACACACTTTTATCCCACTTGGGAACGCGAGTATCAATCTCTTCCAGTCTCGAGGCAACCTGCTGCAAGAGATTCATTCAGAAAATGGCTGCAGGTTGCAGCAAAAGCTCGAGTGCGAAGGAAACATGGCATGTACTACTCGGCTTGCGTCTTCTACCCTCTTGGAGGTGTTCAGCCACATCAGCAACAATATGAGAGAGGAAGAGTAGCTTTTAAGCTGAATAGACATACGATTTGTGTCATCAATCTTCGCACCAACACTCGCTCGCTCCTAGTAGAGCCGAACCGTATGGACTGGGGTAAATTCCACCTCTCTGATCGATTTATTGGAATTATAAGCAGGAACAGGTTAGTATAGTTGGTTAAAGTCAGTCCGTTTACGGAAGGCAAACTGATTCTCAACAGGCTCGCTCTGACAACCTGGGAGCTCTCGCCGGATCGGTCCGTGAACGGAGGTCTCATTCAACTAAACGAATACACCACACAACGAGTCAAATTTCCTAGCGTTTGCTCTCACATCTCAATCTCTGGGAACTACGTTGGGATCTATACACATAACCGCGGGGTCTACATATGGACCATTGGAGGATCCTTAAGACAGGTAGACGCCTCGAAATCCTGGGAGCTGATAAACGACTACCCGAACCACTGCGTCCAATCGATAATATTTCACCCCAAAAAACCCGGTAAGCGTTTCACTTCCTTACTGCCCGCCAACTATACATTGTCTTCCGTTTCCACAATCCTCAAAGCTAATCAAACTGTTCTTTCCAGGACACATGTTTCTGCTCTCACAAGGCTGCACCACCAGCCAAGATCTCTCCGGAAACTACCAAATCACCGCCACTGTGCAAGAATTTCCCTCGCCCATCTCCGATCCACCAACCCCCATCCTCCACCACACCATCCTCCACTCGCTATACACACCCTGCGCCCTCCCTCGGCCTCGGCCTATCTCCAGCACAGAATTCGGCATCATGCACCTGCCCGGTCACGACCCCTATCAACGATTCCTAGCCAGTCGTCCCTGTTACAGCGGCGATTCTACCTGCACCATCCTTGCATTTTCCTTCTACTCCAAAAGCTTCTCATTCCAATCATTCATAAACCCGGAAAATCTGAGGGTGAGACAGAAGTACGAGTGGCTCATGACCCAAGCTTTACTATGGAGGAACCAGGTTTTGTTCCCGGTGTATGAGACCGAGATTCCCATCGAAAACATGCCAGCCGGCGTTTCCGATATTGTGCTCGTTGGGATAAACGAGTATACAGCTTCTACCCCTCCCTCTCTCGCATCCTCACCAACTCCTCATCCCATAGACTCTAGGCCAAGCCCGGCGCCCAATTCAACCTCAATGGATGCGAAGGGAAAGATCCCATGGTACGGCCTCGTCAAACCCGATGACTACACCATCATCTATATGCCACGCAGCGACGAGCCTGCGGAGCGCGATATAGCATTCTACTGGATTGGCGGCGGGACGCAGGCTGGGAAAGAGAGGACGGGCGAAGGACCCCTCGGCCACAGCAGCGAGACGGATAGAGATGACGATGCGAAACGCGTTGTGGTGGGGGATGATGACTTTGTGTGTTTGTTTGGGGTGAAGGGATTTCTAGTCTGGTCCTTCGAAAAAGGTGTAGACATTTCGAATTGTAGTAAGGGGCTTTCTGACTTGGGAAATTCCTGAGTAAACAAAAATCTGAGATACCCCATCTTTCTTTTTGCATGCCATACTAAGGGACTTCTCAGTTTAAGAGAAATTGCACTGCACATTGCAAGGAAGAAGTCCTGGGGGCATGAAAAGCCTAAGCAGATTGAAAGAGGCGGGAAATCTACTAACTAGACAAGCAGAATCAACAGTATGAGCGGCACGCTGAAAGTGGTGAGAAAAGTGATGAAAAATTTCGGTGAGGTAGAATCATCAGTTCACAAGAAGCAGATTGAAAGCGGTCAGGCGTCCAGTTGGTGAGGCAGAATGAAGAATCTCACGAGAGGCGGGTTGAAAACGGCGAGAGAAGCCAAGAAGACCCAAAATCCAGGAGTGACGAGAAGCAGAATGAATGTGGTGAGATATGATAACAGACAGAATCTGCAATCGCGAGCGGCTGAAGGAAAGTGGTAAAGAAATATAAGTGGCAGAGCATAGGATCATCATGCTCAAACCTTGGAAACAAAGTGCATGGTATGCCCACGAGACTCCAACAGAGAGTCAACTACGGTAAACTCTCTATTCATTCTCCCAAACCTAATATACACAAATCCTCCCCTCACCCTTCCTCTACCTCGTAATCCCTCTATCTGCCTGCTCCCTCGTCCCTTCACTCCTCTTCGCCGTCGAGCTCGCACCACTCAACCAAGCCGCCGCATCAAAATTTTGTAGCGGATTTGCTTGGGGATTCGGAGCCGCCTTCTGTCTCGCCTCGAACTCGGCTTTCATTTCTGGGTCCACTATGCAAACATTAGCTTTCCCCGTCCATGACCACGTAGATGTAAACGAAAACTTACTATTATCCATAATATACGGCATCCCAAACACAATTAGCATACTCGCGCCCGCAATCAGGATCATCGGGTTTTTCAGCAGACTCAGTGGTGAGACTGTAACCACACACGCTTATTAGCACATAGTCCTCTCACCCTCAATTCGATAAGGGACACTCACAACCCGCCCTCTGCACAAGGTACTCCTTCGCCCCCAAACACCTTACATCAAACACTACTCCCTTCTTTCCCTCCAAACCTCTCACCTGCAAAGCTTCTCCCTTATTCCCCCACTCATTCCCCCTAAACGTGCCCCAAACCTCCACTTCCTTATCCCCAGATCCCTCAACCACGGCACCAGGTCTTACATCCACTCTCAGCGGCGCAAACGAGTGTGTATGGCAATGCACATCCAGTAAATAGCTCCCTGCACTTACATTGCGGAACTCGAAGCTAGAGTCTGCACGCAGAGGCGCATCGTAGGAATGTGTGAGCGTTGTGAGCGTTGCATGTGTTGAGGGCGGGAGCGTGTTTGGGTGTGGGAGGACGGCGGAGGAGGGAATGGAAGCCAGGAAGTGGGTTGCGAGAGCCAAGGGTGCGACAAATATGGGTAGGAGATGGGTGATGTGCATTTTAGTGGTTTTGGGGGTGGGTGTTGGTGTTGAGTTGAAGCTTCTAAAACGAGGTTCAAGACGTGGTCGGAAGTGGAACAAAAGGTTTGCCGACCTCGCCTGTAGTACCCGCCCCTGTTCTTCATCTGATCTTTCCTTTTAATTGTGACCCCCGCTTCACGAGGAGAAAGTGCTTATTTTTTCTTGGAGGATCACAGGTCATAGATCAAACAAATCCATGATTGGCATTGGCAAACTTAGGACATCGAGACCTCCCAAATATATATTCTTGACTAATTACACCTCCGTCTCCACCTTACTATCAGACTCATTCATGCTCATCTCTAAGGTACACTATTACACCCAGCTAGACTCAATCTGTGGTTGGTACCTAATCTATATCTTACAATTACACCCAATCTCCTATAACGCCGGCGCTCAAATGAGGAAATATAGACAATGAAGTATCTTTCCTCATCGTTCATCACTGTTGGAAGGCATAGCCCGACTTACCCCGTCCTATCGTCTTGAAACTGCCACCAGCAGTCATCACATCAAACCGGCTCATTCCCATATTCTCCATATCCGTCATTCCCGAGAACCAGAACCCGACCACAACCACCAAGTAGCTGAGAAGGAGAATGGAACCTTTGAAGTAGTTACTCTTTCCCTCGCCGTACATATAGCTGAGGAGGAAGACACAGAGAATGACTGTGACCATATCCCATTGCGGGAAAATGAGGCTGAATGTGCGATCAACTACATCGGTTCCCTCGAGCCACTGAGAAGTGATAGCGCTGAAAAGTACCAGGGCAGGAATTTGAAGAAGGCAGACTTGGAGGGCATATGCTGATCCAATCTCCATAGACAAGGCAATGTTTCCGTTCATCGCGAATGAGATAGCGTTCTAAGTTGATATTAGCAATTGCGAAGGCGAAAGATGTAGGAAACTTACCAGGAATTCAGTGGTATTGGGGACTAGAGCGAACAATGTGATACCTAGGAACTTCTCATCTATTGCCACGTTCTTGAGGACAACGTCAACAGTATTGACCAAGATCTCGGCAATAAGTGCATACAACACAGTTGCTCCGCATAGGATGACAGAACTCTTCATTCTGCCCCAATTGGGAGCATCGTGACCGCCTCCTTCCTGATGAGCCTCTGCGTGAATTACATCTTCAGGCTCTTGAACAACACCTGGTCTTGGGGCGTGTTTGTGAGAGGAAGCATGCAGACTAGCAGCGACAGATGCCTTCCGAGGTGGCTTGGATATCTCTCGTGTTGCATCTCGGGCGGCAATAGTAGCTGCAGTTGCGGCCATTTCGACGACCTCACGGGCAAGAGTTGCGTTTTGTTCTTCTGTAAATCCGGGGATGTGCATGTCCGACCTGGCACTATCCTTACCGCTACTCTTTGGAGGCGGGATGTGAGGTGTTTGGGACGAGCCATTTAGACCTGTGGCTTCTGAAGCGGGCTGCTCTCCATCTTCACGAGGGCCGAGGCCAGACTGCTTCAAGGATTGTCCCAGGATTCTCTTGTAAAGTTGAGAATCACGAACTTCTCCGCGAGTATCGCTTGAAGAATTTTGAATGCTTCCGTGTCTCTGGGATCTAGTAGGAGGGGCAGGCAGCTGTTGGGAGCTGGAGACATTTTGGGCTTCCTGCGTCTTCTTCTCATCTGACTCGTTGTTCCAGATGACCGCAGCATGAGTTCGAAGGGTGAACCACAACCCGATGACATACGAAAGGAAGAGGAGGATGGCTGCAAACCAGCAGTACGGGCGGACTGCTTCCAGATAGAATCGGTCGTCTGATGCTGGTACTTGCGAGAAATAGCACCGACGGCAATCGCGGCTTGGAGGAGCATCGTCTGTCTCAACGCAGCTCAGGCAGTTGAGTTCGTGCTAATTCTATATTAGCAATCGTCAGTGAAAGGAATGGATTGTACTTACAGTGCCATAAATTTGGTAGAACAGCGTCGGACCAAACGCCGCGATAACTGCAAATAGTAGCATGGTCGATGTTACACCAGCTGACTTCGCATTGAATCTCTGAGTCTTCCGCTTGATCGCTCCAAAGCACATGGAAAGTCCAGGAAGGAAGAGAATACCGGCGAAGATACTGCCAATGATACTTCCCTCCACAAGTTGGCCTTTGCCTTCATTGAGCGCCACACAATAGAGAAACACCTCAACCAAAGTAGAGAAGAAGGCGTTAATAGCAGCACCAAGTCCCATGGAAGATTGAGCAGAGATGGAAGCTACTGCTTGGCCAATGAAGTAAGCTAGCGGGATGATTGAGAACAAAGCAGCTGTGAAGAGGAATGCCGGGTGTGTAATAGCGAGGTCCAGGTCAAGCGCCTCCACAAGAATCCAGTAATCAAAGATGACAAACAGGACAACACCCATCAAGTTGATCAAGAAAATGTTGGTACCATCGACGGTATACTTCCAATACTTCAGACCCACAGCACGATAAGTGCAGAGAAGAATGGAAGAGTTTGAGATGGCACCACGTGAGTATTCGCTATCGGATTCGAAGGACAAAGCGAGTGGATGTCGTCGAAGATGATAGAAGAGTAGCATGGTGACTTTGCCCATGGGGATCCAGAAGACCATGAACCAACAGATACCAGAGACAGCAATCAGGAAAGGAGCGATCAATCCGTAAAAGAAAAGGAAGAAGATCACACGACCTGTATTCCACTGACCTCGTCCGAATAGCCGCCTCTTGAAAGGGCGTACTGAGGCTGCTCGTCGGGCTCCTCGCGTAGGACGGCCCAAGAGACTGTCTGACTCGCTTGCAAATGAGTCGATGCTTCTCCTTGACCGACCAACAATCGAACGAGTGCCTTGGGGGCCAAAGAAAAGACGTCCATCCTCAATGTCACCACTTTGCCATTGCTCATATTCTGTGATACTGCGTCCTTCTCCTTCATCCTCATGTGCATAAGCTTCATCCTGTTCCAAGCGAACGAATTTGCCGAAGGGATAGAACAAGTACCCAGCAAGTCCCCAAAGTACTTGGCCATACTCGATCGCACTGGGTACAGCAGCGAATACAAAGCATACCAGTGCTCCCACGAAAGCGAAAAGAGCCAGCCACCAGCCAAAGCAGACAGTCCACAGAATATTGAAGAACAGTAGCCAATTACTGACTCTACCGCCAGGTGATGAATGAATATCGCCCTCCGCGGTCTTCTGGACGGATCTGTTTTTCTTATAGAGCGCCGGCTTCCAGATACGGATACCAAAGGGATGTGTTTCGTTTATAGCCTCCTGGCGGTCCTTCAGGGTAAAGCTCTCGGCATCACTCAGATTATCATCTTCGTCGTCATCAGGAGTTGTGTCGTCCAAACCGCGTAATGTGCCATCTTCCTCGTCTTCTGGAGTCTGGTCTTCCACTTCGGGCTCAGCTGTAAGGCTCCCTCCCTCATGTTCAGCTTCAGCCTCCTCCTCTGCATCTCGGGACGAGTTCACTCGTGGTAAGGCAGGTTGCTGTGCTCCTGCACGCCGTCTTACAGAAGACCCCTGATGTCGGAGCGAGCCAAATCCGGTAGAAGCTCCCTGTCTAGAGTTGAGTTCGTCCTCTACTTCTGTCACGTCGTCATCCACCGAAAACTCTTGTCCGCGGTGAGGTGCTTGTACATTCGATGAAGCTCGGCGAGGCATTCCTGGTTTCTTTGGCCGCTGTCCGCCTCGACCGCGTTCGGGACCCAGTAAGGGTGATCTTGCCGGTTGTATGGAGCGCGATGACTCCAGGCTGTGCGGTTGTGGGCGCTCGCCGCCTTGTGAAGATTCACTGTTTCTGTGTTCATAGGAGCTAGAGGGTTGGATGGTACCTGCAGCGGGATTAGCCTTGGAATGCGTGCAGGTGGTTTATGAAGAATGTTATATTATTTTAAGACATAGTAAAGTTCTGCGTACCATATGACATCGCCTCTGGAGCCTTGCGTCGAATCGTCTCAGTGGACCGATAGCTCTCTGAGAGACCTTCACCGGGTTGCGAGATATGCTCTGAAAGAGACTCTACTCTTGCCAACGGGTGCCGGCTGTCTGTTGGTGAGGCTGGAGTCGACATGTCGGTAGGACTCAGAACTCTCTGCTGAATATCCTTTGACGCGCCTGCGGTGTTTTCCTGACCTGAAGACATGGCTGCACGATAGTTGGGATAACAGCAGATTCGGGGTAAGAGAGTGGAAGCTTGATCAGATAAGGCGACACCAAGATGCTAGCTCAGATTTAAATAGGCCAATAGAAGAAAGTCGCTCCTGTCCGCAGAGAAGGGAAAGGGAAGATTGATGCGGGAGGCATTCGAGGCAGTTGCAGAGCTGTGGGCAGTGACGAGGTGTTTGTTTCTGTGGAGAGTTCGCGATGAAGTCTCGGATTTTCTTTTGGCTTAGATACACAACTGCTTCGGGGTCCCACGAGGTTGCAGACGAGCGAGCTTCTCTTAGGCTTCCCGCGCCTTGTTTTCTTCGCTGCGGTATCCCGGTCGATCCACTGGAGACCGATGCCCAACCACATGTCTGTAAAACCTTAGTGCCTTAAAACTAAGGGTGCCAATCTTTCAGCCTTTCCGGCTCGCCAAACAGACGCGTTGGCTGGATTGCCTGTCGAAGCTTCAAGAGCGAGAGGCAATAACTTCAATATCCGCCGCCTCGAGCCCATCGCCCATTACAAACCCACCTTTTCTTCTCAAATTTTACTCTTCATCACTGATATCTTACAATCTTCGTTATGGCGCTCGATACCTTTTTTCACAACAAGATTGAGAGCATGAAGCTCGAGATCATCCAGGGTCAAGCCGTGCTGCGACGACTGGAAGCCCAGAGAAATGATTACAACTCAAGAGGTAATGGCTATCAGCCACGTTGAACGTTTTCTTCTTGCTGATGCATGACAGTGCGGCTTCTGCGAGAAGAGCTCGGTTTATTACAACAGCCTGGTTCATACGTTGGTGAGGTTGTGAAGGTCATGGGCACGAAGAAGGTCTTGGTCAAGGTGCACCCAGAAGGCAAATATGGTATGTTCACAGGATGATCTTGGGAATAAGAGCTGATTAGGATGCAGTCGTTGATATCTCTGATAACGTCGACATCTCCAAACTCACTGTTGGAAAGCGAGTAACCCTTCTCTCTGATTCCTACAAACTCGAAAAGATGCTCCCGTCCTCCGTCGATCCCCTGGTGTCTCTCATGATGGTAGAGAAGGTCCCTGATAGTACATACGATATGATTGGAGGTTTGGATCAACAGATCAAGGAGATTAAGGAAGTCATTGAGCTCGGTCTCAAACACCCGGAGCTTTTCGAATCTCTCGGCATAGCACAACCTAAAGGAGTTTTACTCTATGGACCACCAGGAACTGGAAAGACTCTGTTGGCTCGAGCCGTGGCCCATCACACAGACTGCAAGTTCATCAGAGTTTCGGGATCAGAATTGGTGCAGAAGTATATTGGAGAAGGATCAAGAATGGTTCGTGAACTCTTCGTTATGGCCCGAGAACATGCTCCATCTATCATCTTTATGGACGAAATCGATTCTATTGGGTCGTCTCGTGTGGAGGGCTCATCGGGTGGCGACTCCGAAGTTCAACGTACGATGTTGGAGCTCCTGAATCAACTGGACGGCTTCGAGCCTACGAAGAACATCAAGGTCATCATGGCTACGAATCGATTGGATATCTTGGATCCGGCCCTATTGAGACCCGGACGTATTGACCGAAAGATCGAGTTTCCGCCGCCAACCGTTGAGGCAAGAGCAGATATTCTCCGAATCCACAGCCGCAGCATGAACTTGACTCGAGGTATCAACTTGACGAAGATTGCAGAGAAGATGAATGGGTGCTCCGGAGCTGAGTTGAAGGGTGTATGCACAGAGGCAGGCATGTACGCATTGCGAGAGCGACGAGTACATGTCACACAAGAAGATTTCGACCTGGCAACAGCGAAGGTATTGAACAAGCACGATGACAAGGAGGTCAGTTTGGGGAAGTTATGGAAGTAGATGATAGCTTTGAGCGAAGTTTGGCCAAATGTATAACACCACGAAGATATCATATTCTTGCTTGGCGTTTTAGACGTCGAGTCAAGGGTCCTGCCACCTGCAGCCACTTTTGAACACCCCTGAATCTTGTCTCGTGAGGAAGGTTTTCCGAGCAAGACACCTCCGCGAACGGCCTGAAGTCGTGGGAGGATTTGCCTACAATTCCCATTTTATTATATGGTATATTTACTTTGCACCTTTTCTGGAGACAATTGTAGTCCGAGAGAAGGTAACCCACAAGTCATCTAGCTCTGATTACTCAGTTGATATTCAGACTTGGAGCCAACTGGAGAAGGTTGGGGGGCATTTCCAGGCCCACCCATGCATGACGTGCAAGCTTGAGCTATCGTTGTTGATCTCACAACAAAAACTCTGGCTTTTCCAACCATTTTGCAGCCCCAGTCAATCGACAGCGAAGGGCAAATTCCTTAACAGTTACACCACTTCGTCAAACGGGAACAATTCACTATAATCTATAAAACCAACCCCTCTTTCCCGCTCTTACCCCGCGCGTTGCTCAACAAATCGAGCGGCAAAGGCAACAAGCTTCCCCTCCCGCACCAATTGAGAGCTCTGGAGCTGATTTGGCTGAATAGAAAAGGAGTGAGGGCGGCGACGTAGTCCAAGATGGCACAAGCACTCCCTTTCCGACAGAATTACAGACAGCCCTCGAGGCAGGCATCTATGGAGTGAGCCATGATGCCTTCCGAATTTGAAGACTTCTGCTAATCAGAATGAGTCCTCATAACGACCTAAATCCCCATGTGGACCATTACATTGGGATTGATGTCGGAACTGGCAGTGCAAGAGCTTGTATCATTGACGCCTCTGGAGACATCAAAGCTTGTAAGTATTGAGGTTTTTCTGTGAACTACGAAGCTAATTTCTTCTGCAGTGGCTACCGAGAACATTGGACTCTGGCAGCCAGAGACCGGATACTACGAGCAGTCTACGACAGATATCTGGCGATGTATCTGCATGTGCGTCAACCGAGCTCTAAGCCAGCACAACATCGACCCCTCGACAGTCCGCGGAATTGGCTTTGATGCTACCTGCTCACTGGCAGTATTTGCACACGACACCGATGAACCCGTTCCTGTCACTGGTCCCAAATTTGAAAATGATGGAAATGATCGCAACGTCATTCTATGGCTTGATCACAGACCTGTCGAGGAGACGGAGAAGATCAATGCTACTGGACATAACCTACTTCGCTATGTGGGAGGCAAGATGAGCATCGAGATGGAAATTCCGAAAGTGCTGTGGTTGAAGAATAATATGCCACCGGAGCTGTTTGATCGTTGCAAGTTCTACGATTTGGCAGATGCATTGACGCATATGGCAACTGGCAATGAGACAAGAAGTTTCTGTAGCACGGTCTGCAAGCAAGGATTCGTTCCTGTTGGTGTTGACGGCAGTGTCAAGGGATGGCAAGAAGACTTTTATGTAGCTATTGGGTTGGGCGACTTGACTAAGGACAACTTCAAGCGCATAGGAGGAGTTGATGGGGTGGTGAGCCTTTTCGTTCCAGCGTCTTTTATTTCCGGCATATTTTTACTGACTATTTTTCTAGAACGGCAAGTACATGAGTGCTGGTGAACTAGTTGGGACTCTGAGCGAGAAAGCCTCTCACCAACTTGGTCTTCCCGCTGGTATTGCTGTTGGTAGCGGTGTTATCGACGCTTATGCCGGCTGGATCGGCACTGTTGGTGCTAAAGTCAACCTAGGCTCTGAACACCTCGATGCTGGAGCTGCTAAGAACGACATGTCTCAAGCATTCCATCGACTAGCAGCTGTGGCAGGAACATCTACCTGCCACCTCGCCATGTCCAAGGAGCCCGTCTTCGTCCCTGGTGTGTGGGGCCCGTACCGAGACGTTCTCCTCCCCGATTTCTGGATGGCGGAAGGTGGTCAATCAGCAACTGGCGAGCTTCTTAAGCATGTCCTCGAGACTCACCCTGCGTACAACGAAACTATGTCCATGGCTGAATCATTCAACACTAGCATCTACGACTACCTGAACTCTCACCTTGAGGAAATGAAGGAGAAAACGAGAGCTCCTACCGTTTCATACCTGGGTCGTCACTTCTTCTTCTACGGTGACTTGTGGGGAAACCGCTCTCCGATCGCTGACCCCAACATGACCGGATCCGTCATCGGTCTCAGCAGCGACCGCAGCATGGACGGCCTCGCGCTCTACTACTACGCCACCATGGAATTCATCGCCATGCAAACGCGCCAGATCATCGAAACGATGAACGAGTCCGGCCACAGCATCACCAGCATCTTCATGTCAGGCTCTCAATGCCAGAATAAGATCCTCATGGAGTTGATGGCTACGACGTGCGGCATGCCAGTCTTGATCCCGAGATATGTACACGCGGCAGTAGTCCATGGTGCAGCTATGCTTGGTGCTAAGGCTGCGAGCGCAGACAAGGAGGGCAAGACGGAGGATTTATGGAGTATTATGGATAGGATGAGTAAGCCGGGGAAGATTGTCAGACCGGGGGAAAATGGGAGTGAGAAGAAGCTGCTGGATGTTAAGTATAAGGTGTTCCTTGAGCAGTGCAAGACGCAACAGGAGTATAGGAAGAGTGTTAATGAGGCGGTTGAGGGGTGGAGTGCTGAGTAAATGGACTACTGGATGGGATGTGCATAGGCGAGAGGATTATGCGTATGTGTGGTGTAAAGGCTAGAGAATAGATCTCTCTTTTTCAGGAATTTGTATCTCAATTTCTGCTAGATGAAAGAGAACTGTTCTACAGGAAAATTTTGGAGGCTTACTACTTGACATGGCTATAAAGCACATGTAGCTGATGTAGCTGATGTTTCATGGAGTAAGGAAGCTGCTTGACAACGAGTTCGGAAGACACCAGGGAAACAAGCGAAGTACAGCTTACTGCTCTCTGGAGTGAACGCCAGATTTAGTAGTTTGAAAGTCTTTATTCATTCTCATGATCATCACCATTACCCGCTCCATGAACCACACTATACAATACACCATCTTGAACTCCATTCCAAAACGCCCAAATCCCAGAAACTTTCCTATGAACAGGTATATCCTCCCCATTTTCCACATTCCTCACCTCATAATACCCGGCTGCTGAATTCCTGGCTGCCAAGGATTCCCCACCGGCACATAAGTAACCGTACTCGGCCTCGCTTTCTCCGCCTTCTTCTTCTTCATAAACTTGTAAATCGCCAATATCCCAGCACAGAAACTCCCAATCCCACCCAACGTACCCGCAATCAGCCACAAGGTTGATACCTGTAGGTGAAGATGTGCCTGTAGGAGCTGTGGTCTGGGCTGTGGGTTGGCTTGAAGTTGTCGTTGGCTGGGTTGTACCTTGGGGTGTGGAGCTAGGAGTAGAGGTTGGAGTTGGGTTGGGGACTGTGGATGTCAATATATTAATGACGGGGGTAGGAGTAGGCGTCGTTGAGTGTGGAGTCGATGTTGTTGCGGCTGGGGCTGCGGAGGTAGTAGTGAAGACTCCAACGCGAGCAACGGCGACCTCGTCGTCGCCGACTAGCGTGCCGAATTGCATGTGGGTATAGATCAATGCTCCATCGATGATAGATGTGGTAGCACAATATGGATAAGCATCATTGCTACATTTGCGTATCAGCGCTGTTCTTTCTGTGAAGTGAGAGGAGGGGAAGTACCAGTAGATATTATTGGCTAGGTTAGAAGTAGTTGGATAGTTATGACATGCTGTGCTCCAAGTCGTCCATGCTCCCATAATACCACATCCCCAGTATGGTCTTGTCGCATCCCCAAAGACACAGGTATATGGTGAATTGCAGTCGATGTAGTTGCCTGTGAAGAATGAGTCTACACTCCTTTCCTGTGATCGATCAACCCACCATCTCCAAGGATCCACTCTGTACAGAAAACGAGATCTCGCTCCTTCAAAAGCTCTGCTAATGGAGGTTCGGGAGCTGAAGTAATACGAGCCCTTGGGCCGTCAACGGCATCCTGATCGAATTGCAGCCCAGCGGCTACACCGGCAGCGAGGTTGACAACATAAGCTCTCGCAAGCAGACCACAGCTAGCTGAAAGAACGAGGAAAGCAAATTGTCTTCCGTTTCCGAACATTTTCGACCCCAGAAAGCATATGTGCCAAACAAAGAGCCGGGATGCCCTCAGGAAGGAAGAGAAATGCCATGCTTATCAGCCGTCCGTCAGGACTTCAGAGGAACGGGTGGTGTGCCCCGAGTGTGGCAATGAAGTTACACTTGCAGGACGCCAGAGATGGTAGTCAATGGTCTAAGACAGCAAGGCTGAATGGAAGAGGATATTTGAGATGCGAGAGGTTGGATGCCAGCCTCAACGCCACAAGTCGTTATTCTTGAACTTAGAGTGAGAGAACACCAAAAGGAATCCCGTAGGCTAGGCTCCCAGCCTAAAGTTTTCAGGCTCAACTCTCTCCACGTGGATCGTGATGATTGAGTATTGTTGCGGATGCTGTTCTTCGCTTGGCATATTCAGCGAGTTCTGGAGGTGATCAGACGTTTTGAGGAATTCTTAATTGAGTCGCATTGACAAATTCTAGCCTCATTATTGCCCACGAAAGGGAAACTTGAATCTTCGACTTGCCTTGGTAGTTTTGATTCACTGATTCTCTCCACTGCCAACAGATGCTACGGCTGTTGTCTTCTCCGGCCCGGCCGGTAAAGTATAACCTTATATCCCATACCCACATAGTTTAAACCATCCTCAGATCTCCTGTTTCACAAGTTTGACTAGCAGCGCAACTAGAGAAGCAGCTAAAAATGGCGACGTGCAACGAAATTTTGAAAGCTGGACAATGCTGACTCGTGGTATGGGGCTGTGGAGAGAGCGAAGAAACAAGCAGCAGGCCACAAGTTAAGCATCAAAGCAAGGCAACTTGTAGAAGGGGAGATTCGGATACCCCTGATACCCCTGATACCCCGAGTACTGGACAAAGTGTCACTATTGCATTGGTAAGTAATGTCGAGACATAGTCGGGGAAAACAACGCAAATGTATTTTCGAGGGTGAGGCTCTGGTGCCTTGCCATTACATTCTTGGTTTTTGGGTGAAAAGGCATCAATGCCGAAAGCCATGCATGCAGAGCGCAAGAAAACTCGTTAATCTCGTCCGGATCGCTTTGTGAAAGGCTGATCACTTCCACCGCAGAAGATCGTGAAATATCCACGTCTGAAAACACCTCACGTCCCAGGATATCTCTCCTAAGCACTCTTGGTGAAGTAGCCTGATCGATGATCAACTGCTTAGAAGTCTCCTCCGCCCATATCTCCGCCACCCATGTCGCCGCCACCATCTCCACCGTTCATTTGGCCTTGGTCTGTAGATAGTTAGCAAGTAGCTCACTCAAACATCGAAGCTTACTCACCGTAGCCTTGGTCTGTAGATAGTTAGCAAGTAGCTCACTCAAGCATCGAAGTTTACTAACCGTAGCCTTGTTGATACTCATTCTGGGAATGGTCATCGATAGCGTCCATAAGGAGCGCACCACCGATTAATCCACCTCCAAGTCCCAACGCAGCACCTCCCGCAGCTCCGAGTCCGTGACTTTGCTTTGCAGGCTGTTGCTGGTATGGTTGTTGCGGGTATCCACCACCATACTGAGGACCACCATAACCTTGGTTGTATCCCTGCGGTGGGTATTGTTGGCCATATTGAGGACCGCCGTATCCTTGATTAGGAGGGTAGCCTTGAGGATACTGTTGTCCATACGGGGGTTGCTGTGCACCGTAGTAAGATTGCTGGGGCGGTCGGTTATATTGCTGGCTGCTGCTGCTACCACCACCGACTTTGCCCATCAGCTTACCGAAGAGTCCTCGCGACTTTTGCTCTCTGGGCGGCAGATCCTGCATTCCAGGGCTCGACGTACCAGGAGGCATAGACGTATTTTGGTAGTCACGCATGGCAGGGCTGCTGGCTGCTCCTCGTGCATCTTCCTCAGCTTGCAGACGAGCGGCCAACGCGGCGTCATCTTCGATGTTAGGATTGGCGGGAGAAGAATCGTACGGGTTAGCCTTCATGTCTCGTGGAGGTGAAGAGCGGCCTGTATATCCTGGCGGGGGGTCTGCTGGTGCGTCTTCATCACGACGGGCAGGGCTATCTGGTAAATTCCATTGAGACTTTTTGGTCAGGGTGTTGACGTAGAACCTAAGATGAACAAGTCAGCGACGACGATGAGATCGATTTGGGGAGATCTGCGACTGTACCATTCTTTGTATTGGTCGTGCCATTGAGCCTTCCAGCCCTCGGGTACCTTGGGTGGAGGGGGTCCGGATGGTGGGGTAAAGTCAGCCATCCTGTCGATGGGATGAGAGACGATTGTTGTGTTGGTTGAGATCAAAGCTCTCGTCGCGATCGAAGAATTTATGCTTGTGCGATGGTGGAAAGAAGCAATAAGCAGCGGGATCTGTGGATAGGCGCAGAAGGTGACTGCCCCTCAGAGCGTAATAATATTGTGGCGCAGCTTGATCCCGTCTTGTCGGGTGTTGAAGCGCAGTTGGCGCTTGGGCCTCTTTCGGCGCTACTATAGTCCGATGTAGCCAATCGGCGATAGGTCAGAGCCCGGGACTCCTTTCGGATCCCGCTTTACTATCCACCGATCGGAGATAGGGGTTAGGTTCGAGGCTGCGGCCGCAACCTGATGAATTGCCATAGAGACTTTTCACAACGATACAAAGAAAAATTAAAGTTATTTGAATTCAAAGTCCAATGGTGGAAGGACGCAGAAGGACGATTGCGCCTCAGTGTAATGAGACTGCGGTGCAGTAGTGCTCGGACCCCTTTTAGAGTTGGTGCTGCCTACCACACACAAGGGGTTGTTACTATTTATTCGTCGCTGCGAATCAGCGATAGGGGCTTGCTCTGTCAAAAAGAGCAGCACCCAAGAACTCAAAATATCTTGGGTATCAAAAGAATTTTGAACCTCTGAAGCTTTTAGTTTGATACGAAAATATTTCTTTGCTAGGAAATATGCTGGTGTCGTTCTGGTTCTAGTTTTCATATAATGAGCAAGAGAATTGATCAGTCTAATAAGTATTTGAGCCAATAGCTAGAATTAACGCAGTGGGCGACAAATGGACGCTGGCATACTCCCCATCAAAGGATATCAATTATTAGACCCCAATCTATTCATGCATGACTTTTGCTCTCTCTCTCTGTTCTTGAGCATCTCATGATTCAAGGATATTTTGGAACGTAGTCGGCTCCTATTTAGTGCGCTTTTTCTACTCACTGCAAGAGGGGACAGGCCTGCCAAACGGATTTTGGACTAAACTTGAATCCTGCTTTCAGGTTCAAAGAACTTCTATAAAGCTTCAATCATTTGTTTTTCAAAAGTCCGTTAAGAGACAGTTTCACTTCTTTAGCGCACTGAACTAAGTTTTAGCAAATTTTATGAAGATTTGCAGAAGTTTTGGTATTGCTGAAATAACGGTGTTGGTGCTGTGGATGTGTCGAAATCGACTACTTTATACTACACTTCACAGGCAGCTATATCTTGCAGGAGCTGCAAAATGATGAGCAACCTCTTGGAAACCACACAAAAGGAAAAATTACGTTAAACTCAAAAGTAGCTCAATGGAGGATAAATGTAGAAGGTTAATTGTCCCTTAGTGTGTAGTGTGTAATGAGATAGTGACGCAGCTTAGATCTCGTGTTGAAGTGTAGCAGATGCTCAGACTCCTTTTGGAATTGGTGTCACTACTTAACGCTGCTTTCTGTAAAATTGAGATTTCCATGAACTTGATATATTTACTTGATGTAGGGCACCAACTAGGTATAGAGGACCCTGTCAGTCAGCCTTAGTACCATCCAATATAGCCGATCAACAAAAGGGACAGAAAATTGCAGCTGCTAGTGTGTGATCAGATAATGATAAGGAGCCCTAGAAAGCCCTTAAGTCATAAAAAAACATAGTTGACGATGTTAGAGCAGAAGAGGAGAGGGGTAGAGGGTGGAGGGGACGATTGAAGAGAGATTCTCTGGATTTGTGAGGCATTTCGAGGCCGAATTGTAACATTGTACATAACACAGGCATCGGGGGATTTGTGGCATAGCGTCAAGTAGGAGATTGATTTTCAAATTCAAAAACTGACTCCTAAGATCTTTTGCTGACCCTGCTCACCTCCCAATTCACTGCTTCGCTAATTGTCCCCCCAGACTCAGTAATATTTGACGTCCCTGAAAGCTGTGTGATGATCCCTTGCATAGTCACTACCATAGAGAGAATTCCACAGGTTAGACAACTCTAGAGACTCAGCCTTGCCCCACGTTCCGGAGCTCGTTAACTCCACCTTCACAAAGTCTTCGGACGGTTGACAGAACCTACCTAGCGAGTGTGCTCGTCTGGAGCTTCTCCAAAATGTTTGGAAGAACTACAGTGATGGAGGAAGTGAGGTAGAATACTAAAGGTGGGAACAGAGGTAAAGACAATTTCAAGTTCTCGCTAAAGCCTATGGACAAAGACAGTGAATTTGTGCTCAACACTAAGACTCGCTGACTCGATATCTCTTTCCTCGGAAATATACGTAGCATCTTCTCTAATGTTCCTCAGCTAAATGGTCGCCAATGGCACTTTCATGTGGACTCAAACCCAATACTCGCAGAGCCTTGAGAGGATTGATCTCTTTTCTGAAACGGCATTGAGTTGATGTGTTGCCCAAGGTGGTTCATGTTTTGACTTTGGTTCACACTTGAGGCTTGTTGGGACTTATCGGATAAGTCTGATCCGTGTGAGCTTGGAGGTTCTCAGAGGAAGAGTCTCATGACAGCAACAGTGGTGATGCCCAAGAAGTCTTTTCGGAGATAGGCCATGGTCGATAATATCCAATTTATTTCTTGCAATGGCGCAGACACAAGCACTTCTTGACCTAATCCAATGCTTTGATGTAGCTCCCAATTCTCCGTGGGCTGGTGTGCTCAATTCTGCAAGCCGTGGAAGGGAATCTCGTGCTCCAACAATGAGACAACCAGGCAAGATATGCACTTACGGTCTGTCAGTGAGTGCAAAAATGGGAATTTCTTGAAGCTCCAATCTCACTCTTCTTCGATTGTTCTCGTGTTTTCGCAGGTGCGGGATCATGAGCGCGAACTAGGACGACAGGGAAGTACGTCATGATATCATCGAGACTTATTTGAGACGCATCGGAGAATGAGAGCAATGACACAGGAAATCATCAAATTATCGACGGGCTGCTAATCCACAGAGGTCCCAAATACACATACGCAACAATTCCGAGATGTACGGTGAGGCCGTGACAAGCAAAACCATTCAATTGCACAATGTCCCCAAGTCAAGATCCCGTATTCCTTCTCTTCGTAAAGAGCTCAATCCAGGTCTTCGCATTCAGCAGTTTGTTCGTTTCGCAATTTTTTGAGCGCGGTGTTCAATCTGGTAGGTTGTAGGATGATCGATTAGCAGCATCCCTCGGCGCATTCTGTTGAAAGTTAGCGATTAAGGCAGTGTGGAAAGGTCATGTAAACGCACCAGCACAGTCGGCGCAGGCTTCGCATCCTTCTTCGGCGACGCAGCAACAGCACAACATTGCGAGACAGGCACCGAGACAGCCGTTACCGCCACCGCCAGACTTCCTCTGGGGTGATTGCGGGTATGGCTGTTGTGGTCCCTGTTGATAAACAATCTACGAATTGAATGTGAGTGACAATTCTGCGAAAACGGGCAAATTGGAAGTGAAACATACCGGTGGCTGTTGGCCGTAGCCCTGCTGGTAACCTCCGTATGCCTGCAAATAAGTATCAACAATGAACGCGCAGAGATGTGACGGTATTATATGCGAAGAACGGACCTGTTGAGGAACTTGAGGTCCACCGTATTGTTGTGGTGGGCCTTGGTTGTAGTAGCCTTGGTTGGACATTTTGGTTATCTTTGAACGGTGAGGTCAGAGGGTGTTCTTGCGATCCGATTAATCCTTGTTGTTGGCTGAACGTACAGTGGTGAGACGATGACGACGAAGCGAATGAAAGCTTCCAACTGAAGAGTTGGCGATTGGGGGTTGGTGTTGATGAGGGATTGAAAGATTTATGTAGGAGAGATGAGAGAAGAAGAAAGGTGTTTGAAGTCTTATGGATCTGACGTGCCAAGCAGTGAAGAATCTGAGAGGGGGTCGGTTGAACAGTTCCCTGCGCTGGTTTTCTAGTGCGTCAATCCACGCACGAATACAGTAGCTGCTACGCCACAAAACCTTCCCTAAGGCAAAAAGATCTGGACGCCGACGGATCAATCAAAGTTGGAGAGTCAAATCCGGCCGGGACTTCCAAACAGCTGCATAGTTTCGGCCTCTCCATTTCTCGTCCTTCCCACTCGTTCAATGCGATTGCAAGGCGCGGAGACACATCAGCGCCTGCTCGTGTGGCAACAACACAGCCTTCCCACGACGGCTGCTCAAACGCGTACTTCACCTCACACAGCCACTCTTGCTTCGCAAACGCATGGGTTTCAAAGTTGCCCCAAGCTCAAATTGATCCTATCCTCCCATCTTAAACCGAGGATCTTTGATCAGGGTCGATGATGTAGGTCAAGCTGTCAAAGCCTGGCCACGTTCATCTTTATTCTCGAGGAGTACTTGCATCCGTACGTTTGGTTTGAGGTCCCCGTGCCTAACAATCGAGGTTTTACGCCTATCTATTGGATATGAATCAGGCGGCGGAAGCAAGATCGGATTCAGACCAGACCCAACGCAATGAAGTCTTGTGATGTGAACTTGAACGAGCATTGTGCACATTAGAGAACAGTGAAGAGATAAGTCCGATCACAAAGACAATAGATATACATGCCGACCATCAAGGATGGGAATATAGAGCTTGGAAGGAGCCTAATGAAGGTTGCACCTCCACATTCATTTACCAGTACATGACCGTTGGAGATTGAACACTCTGCCGAAGCTGCAGAGCGACTGACAAACCTCGTCTTTGTGGACTAGCCCATTTCTGGAGCATGAACATCTCACACCTTGACGTTCGATGGAGTCTGTAGCTGCTCTATTCTGTATCTCTGCTACTCAACAAAAGCTTGGTGAATTCCAAATCACATTGCTACTGACCATGCAGATCACGTGAAAGCTTCATGTCGCGATTTTAGCGCTAGCAGCACGAAGATCTGATAACGAAAAGTTGACCGTCTCCGAGCGCAAACAAGAAGAAACTTCGTGCCTGTCCAACCCAATCGACCGTTCGATTTTCTCTCTATTCTTCGCACACTTGTGATTCTGACTGCTATCCAAAAAACAAGCGATTCTTCTGCGACAGTTTACTACTCCTCCCTGAGCTTTGCGACCCCGCGAACCCCTCGTCAACAGCCTCGCCCCGATAACTAATCACAAATACTCGGACAAGATTTTCTCTCAACGACTTACAATATCGTTCCTTGAAACAATCCCTTCTTTCGAAGTATCTGCTGATCCTTCCGGACGCAACAATGTCGTCTCTCACAGAGATCAAGTCTGAGGATGAATTTAATAAGCACTGCACTTCTCTCCCTCCTTCAACACTTCAAATCATATACTTCAAAGCTGAATGGGCTGCTCCAGTAAGTCTACTTCACTTTCTTTCTTCGCCACTGGTGATGGCGAGATTTCATTTGCGCCCTTGAATGTTCTTATAACTGTATCCAACACGGTCTACTGTCTACCTATGCTAATCTCGAATAGTGCAAACAAATGACCACTGTCCTGGAAACCCTCGCCACCTCATACCCCGTCACTGAGCCACTTGCAACATCGTGGATCTGTATGGATGCCGAAGAGGTTATAGATGTCAGCGAGTTTTTTGATGTCACCGCAGTTCCGTTTCTAGTTCTGCGGCGGGGTAGCCAAGTTTTACAGACCGTCAGCGGAAGTGATGCGGCCAAAGTACGGACAGCTATCGAGGAGCAGGCAAAGACTGCCAGCGTTGGTGCAACCAGCAATGGAGCGGCGACCGGAACTGGAAGCAGTGGAGCAGCAAAAAATCTCAGTACCTACGCTCCAACGACGCAAGACCCAGCTACGGCTCCACAATACTCATCTGGTGAAGTGAAGGAAGATAAGGAGGCTTTGCATAAGAGATTGTCATCACTAGTTAAGGCTGCTCCTGTCATGCTCTTCATGAAAGGTACACCAAGCGCTCCTCAGTGCGGGTTTTCGAGACAGTTAGTTGCACTTTTGAGAGAGAACTCGGTCAAGTACGGTTTCTTCAACATATTGGCAGATGACGAGGTCAGACAGGGTTTGAAGGAATTTGCAGATTGGCCCACGTTCCCTCAGTTATGGGTCGATGGAGAACTGGTCGGTGGTCTTGATATTGTAAGTCCTTTAACTTCACTATTTTCAACTGAAGTCCAAATCTGATCATATTTGCATTAGGTGAAGGAAGAGCTGTCGAATGACCCCGAATTCCTTAAGGCGTACAGTGTTGCGAAGAATGCCGGTGCTCCACCCGCCGCTTCTGCCACAGCATAATGAGATGTACCATACCCCTCAATGCAAAATGACCAAGCGGAACTGCCATGGACATAACCAAAACACACATGTCTGCCTGACGTTACTAACTAAATAGTGCGTATTGAGATTGTAGATAAAATTTTGATTAAATGGCTCAAATGGCCAATATGAACGAGTGTTTATGGGGCCCACCAATATAATCTTACCACTCTTCGAATTTTAATCCATCTTCGAGTTCGTGCTAAAGTCTTGCACGCTTCGAGCGTTCTTTTATCTCCCTCGCCCCATTTTTGCCTCGCTTTGGTTGTCAACTCCTCTTGAAGTGCCTCGGCCTTCTTGAAGGCGCCACAGAGGAAGTACTCTCCAGCAAGACGCTGAAGGCATTCCAGCGTCAGATCGTCAAGTTCTCCAAACTTCTTTTGTACTGATTCGAAAGCCTGCTTGCTACGAAGGATTTTGTCCTTTTTTGCCGACTTCCCTAGCTTCATTCCTGAAGGGAAGTGTGACATATTGGCAGATGCTTTGACACCAACTGGATGCAACGTGCCGAGGTGCTGGTCTATGAGTTTCGTGCACTGCTCTTGTAGAGCCTGTGCTTGCTTAGACAACTTTGCATCTTGGTAAATAATAGCCAGAGTATTCATTGTCATTATCGCACCTTGGCTTGAAGCACCAAAAGCCTTTTTGTAGCCCTCAAAAGCATCTTCCTTGTACTTCATCGCTTCTTTGTGCCTCCCAAGGCAGGAATAAGCTGTTCCAATTACTCCTAGACCGAACAATCGCGGTCCCTCGAAGGCGACGACGTCTCCGAAAGTGGCAATTGCATCTTTACTCATATCAATCGCACGATTGTACTCGCCGATCCCGAGGTAACACCCAGCCAAACATGTCATTGCCTCGAAGGTTAACTCCTCGTTGCCGCTATTGGCCTTGCTGCTAAGTATAGACTTTAATAGCTCGACAGCTTCTTCGTAGCGCTCGAGTCTATATAAATGATATGCAATCCGGCTTTTGGCACCGAGACAATACAGACTCGCCGGGCCGAGGATAATTTCCTTTGATTTAAGGTCATCTTCCAAGACCTTTAGCCCCTAAGTTGAGTAAGTGACCATTCTTTTTTCGCATTTCCTTTATCACCGCCGGTCTACAGGAAGAAAGGACTAACCTTTTCGAATTGTTCGGCCTTGTCGTATGTCGACACTAACTTGGAAGAGCCATATGACCGTTCGATCAGATCTGGACCAGGTGAAAACAATCGCCCTTCATCGTGGAGCAGAAGTGAATCGAAGTGTGAAAGTAGGGATTCTTCATAGTGTACCTCTAACAGCTTTATGGGATCTTTGATTGAGCCCGACAAAGTTAACAATGTGTTTTTCCATGCTGTATTTTGTTGGTTCTCGGACATTCGATTCCTCGACCACTCGTGGACCAGGGGGTGCATGGAAATCCGTCCACTGTGGCCAAGTGTGATGAGGGAAAAGGTAAGAAGCAGAGCGACTGCTTTACCCCAGAGCATATCATTCCAACCCGATGGCATGCTCTGAACCAAGAGACAGCTGTCGAATGTAGTCGTATCAGGCGACAGCCCTGGATGGTTTTCCCTAGCCCTTTCAAAAATTTCTTTATATATTCCGTCGAAGTGCATGAAGGAAAACAGCCGAAGGAGTTCCAAGGCAAGTTTGGCATGCATGTCGTGTATTTCGTCTATCTTCTGGATCGAGATTTCCCATGTGGTGTACACAGAGTATTGATATTCGACACTGGATGTTGAGCGGCCAGATTCCAGTAGCGCTTTCTTCTGCTTTGCATACGCCTCGCAGAAGCTACTCATGGTACACAATCCTTGCCGTATTACTGCTCCGGCCTGAACTATTGCGAGTGCAAGACAACCTAGTTCTTTCACAATGCGCATTGCTTTTTCTTCCATCTCTTGCGTGTCTTGTATCGCGGCCGTCTTCAGAAGTAGAGTCGTAGCATCCTTAGGATCTAGCTCGTCAATCCGACATGAGCCCGCAGAGCCATGTTTCTGAATGTCTGGGTTCCTTGTCGTGATCAGGATACTTCCTCGAATACCAACCGGGAAGAAAGACGAGATGTCCAGTTTAGGATCGTCGGCATTGTCAATAATCAAGAGCCAGTGGTCGGTACTTGAGAGCCAGGCTTTAGTAGAGTCAACACATTCCTCTCGCTTGCATTGGCGTGCGATGTTCAGGAACCCCTCTTGCACTGTTTCGGCGCTGCTTGCATCGATCCAGAAAACTCCCCAGAACCTGCAATTTGAATTAGCACGCACTAAAATCTTCGCGGCCTGTCGAGTGTGAGAAAGTGGTTCCCATTCTCTCTAGGATACACGACCGGTGCTTCACGTTGGAAAGGTACCCCAAATTACTTGTTCTTTCAACCATCTGTATTAATGAACGTCTCTGATACATACCTGTCACGACTGTCCTGAGCAAATTTCAAACAAATCTGAGTCTTTCCAGATCCACCAAGCCCATGCAACACAAACCGTTGCTGTGCTCCAGGCTTTCTGTACGAGACCAGCGAGTCTTGAAGTCGTTGCCGAATCTCATGCCTGCCCGTGAAATGCGCACTTGCAGTGTTGGGTACAAGGAAGTACTCGTTCTTTAGATCTGCTGGCTGACCGTCGCAACATAGATGTTTGATGCTCTTCACGGCTGCCTTGTACGTCTTATCCTTCTGCGAAGAAAATCGGCACATCTCCCTATGACTTTCTTGGACTGGGATTTGGTGCTCCCAGGTTGGCGTTTCATTTGGAGGGGTCAGGAGTGCTGACTGTTTCTCAACGATCTGGTTTCGTTAGCACATATACAACAAAACCTATGTTGATATTCAATACCAAGGTCTTCAGAGGACTGATAGCTTTCATCTCATAGAAGCTCACAATGTTGTAAGGTCTTACGGCATGATGATTTTTGAAGTTATCTGTCAACAGTCTCAAAACATCGTTCCCCTTCCTTAAGGAGCTCAGAAGTTCAGGGTTGGGTCTATTTGGAAGGGTCGATAAAAGTTTAACAATGATTGCCGCCAGGTCGGCATGCCCGCTTCCCTGGTGTGGAGTTCCAAAGAATATTATGCCACGAGTGCTCTGATAGACGTCGTTGTAACGGTATTCTTGTGAGGCAATTACGAGTGCCTAGCAATAGGATCAGCATTAAATGAATTTCTTCTCCTAACTTGCAAATACTTGTTTTATAACCAGGCCCCCCAAGGAATGTCCAATGAAGATCAAAGGTCTTCTGGACTCCTGTTACAACTAGGTTAGCCCCACTACCATCTCCTCATGCAGGATGATGCCTTACAGAACTTCTCTCCCTCGTCTCTACTAAAGCTTCCAACAAATCTCTCGCATGATCACTAATTCCTGCCGTTGAACTAGCAAACGCTGGCATAGCATCATATCCGAAAGCCATAATCCTCGCTGCTGGTATATCTTTGGGCAGGAAATCTCGAAGCCAGAGCTTCTTCGATTTTGGTTCTGTCCATGTCCTGATTCTGTTGCCATTCAGGCCATGGATGGCTATGATACTACGAGGTAAATTACAGTCAGTCTTTGATTTTCTCAGGACAGCGTCCTAATTACTGGGGAGAGACAGACTCGAGAGAGAAATCGTTGGTGTCGACACTCGGACCAGACTCCTCTGGATGCAGGACGAAGATTCCCTTGTCCATATGAGCAACAGGCAATTCAAACAACGCGAAACAATTCCAACGAAGTACACAAAGCACGAGAAAATACAGCCAATTCAACGCAAGAACTCACTTTAAATTCTCGAGACCTAGCGACTTCCTACTTATCCCATCATCTGCGCAATGAACACTGCCTGCATCGAGTCACCATGCCTGTTTACCTGCACCGACCCGCGAGGCTTTCACGACTGCGCCAACGCAACCGCATCCTCGGTATCGAATCAATTGCGGGATGGCCCCGGCATTCCGAATCATATGAGGCAGGTGTGTCGCACCCGCTGCAGGATGCCGTTTCGAGGCTGTCAACCGGGTCGGGTTGCGGGTCGGTCTTGCAGCCCCTGGCGCTTAACGTTTCGCAGCTGCTGTGCAGCCTGGAAGAGGTGGGGGTCTTTTGGAAAGAACATGTGGCGAATGAGGGAGGCTGTGAGATGGAGTGTTTAGGTTGAGCGGTGTAGGTTTTGACTTCTAAGAATATAAGCTTTCTTACTGAAAGCTAAGGTACCACGAACTCAAAATCGCAAATATCCCAGCAGTCAGCTGTCAAGACGAAAATGTATATAAGGGTATTGTTGCAGGTTGTCTCAATAAGAGACGAAAGGGAGGGAAATGATAGTGGGATGGCAATCGGTGGTAGGCTAATAAATGATAGTAGAATATGCATGATCATAGAAATAGAAGAGCTAAGAAGAATGTTGCCTTCGTGAGAGCCTAACAAAAGATGACGGAGCTGGGCAGAACAGAGTGGCAAGAAAAAAGCCTACTGCCAGGGTAGACCACTTCAGAAACGATTGGTGAAAGGAGAACGGTAGCTGCTGACAGACATTGGACCCATACAGAGGCTATATTGTGGTCAGGTTGAGCAGGATAAATGTCACGCACAGCGAATTGCAGCTGTCCAAATAGAAAGACAAAATGAAACGTGGTGAATACCAGCGGCAATTATACAACGAAATGAAAAAAGCCGCTGATCCAACTAATATGGGAAAGGTTAAGATCTACGACAACATACCCATAGCTAGCAGAGCAGAAGTCAGATATGGATGCTCTCTAGAACTTTGACTGTAGCACAATCGTCACTGCTTGTTTTGACACATAATTCGAGTCAAAAAAACTTGTCTGCATAGAGAATCAGGCTTCATCATTGCGTAATGCGTACATAGAATATCAACCCTTGGAGAGTTTCATTCGGGATATTGCGCAGTGCTTTTGATTTATTCATCATCCATTCGCTCATTACCTGCAAATCTAAGCCTCCCAATCATTCGTCAAGCTGCACGTAGTTGGCTGGGAAGAGGCCTGACTTTCCATCAAAGTGGCCGAACCACCAGTCTTCATCTGGGAATTCCTGGACAAGGTCAGCACTGTGGACAATTCTATAGAGGAGGTTGAGGACTTACCAGTCCAGAGATAGTTGCTCCTTCGTCGAAGCTCAATTCATTGTCCTCGGCAGCCTCATAGTCATATAGAGCTGTGGCTGTGGGACCAGACGGTGCGGCAGGCGCAGCAGCTGGTCTTGGAGCAGCCGCTGGGGCAACAGGTTCAGGCTCAGGCTCGGGTTCGTGATGAGCCGCAGTAGGAGCCTCTTCCTCTTCAACAAGCTCAACATAGTTGCTAGGGAACAGGCCGCTCTCGCCCTTCGAGTTAGTGCCCATCCACCAGTCTTCATCAACCATCTCAATGTTCGTGACGTAGTCTCCTTCTATGAGTTCTAATTCGTTATCTTCGGCCTTTTCATAATCATATTGCACCAAAGCACGTTTGCCACTAGCATGGGATTCTTGGTTTGCGGTTGAGGGAGCATTCTGTCCAAAGGATGTGGCCGCTACAGCTGCGCCGGCGCCGCGAGCTGGATCGTGACCAGCGGGCTCTTCGGGGAGCTCCTCTTCATCAAGAACTTTGTGGTCCATAGACTGGGTAGGAAGGGCCGGTGGCGGGTTGCGCTCTTCGGGAGCTTCCATCTCTGGCTGCTGACTTCGTCCAACAGGCATTGCAATACGGACCGGAGAAGTATCACGAGCCTCTTCTTCTTCATCTTCGTCAGGACGTGGCCGTGTTGGCAGGCCTGGCATAGGAACGCCGCCAGTCGGCCGGGTTGAATTGTTGATCGGAGGTGGAAGAGGTTCTTCTCCTGTCGTAGTTCTTGGGATGCTGGGAGCTCCCATCGGCGCACCACCCTTAAAGCGATCTCTCAGAGCACCAATACCGCCCGCTGGGGAAGAAGGCGTCTCTTCTTGCTCGCGTTCCTCCTCTCCTGTTCGTTGTTGGCCCATGCTGCCAGCAGATCGACCTGTAGCGGTCGTGGCTACCGGAGCCCAAGATTTTCCAGTGTAACCGCTCTTCCACTCTCCGCCACCGCTTGTCTGACTAGTTATCGGTGAAGTCATGCTTGGAGCAACATCACCTGCGCCACTGACACCTCGTTGACGAGCCTTCTTCTCTGCCCAAATCTGAGCAGGAGTCTTTCCGCCCTCGTCTGCAAAAGTTCTGCTCGCTGCGCCCACTGGCGGCGGGGTAGCAGTAGCGGGTGCTGACTGAAGGCCCAAAACTCCCGGGGTTGGTGCCTTCGTGCCTGTGAAGTTTGCTGCGCTTGATCCAAATCTGTTCGCAACTTTGGGCTTTGGAAGGGCTGTGAGACGTTCGGACTGAGAGAATGCAGCGGACCTGTCTGCGAGGGACCTGGGCTCATCACTTGTATTGCTTGCACCGGTTGTCACAGGGGAAATCTGTCGAGCTCCATCGTCCGATGGCTTCTGTGCTCTAGCTCGTATAGCAGCTATGTCCACCTTCCCAACTGGTTCGTATGCGCCTTTCACTATGGTTGGTCTATCATCGGTTGTCTTCTGGGCCTGGGCACGCAGGGCAGCGATATCGACCTTTCCAATGGGTTGGTAGCCACCTTTGACAACGTCTGGTGCGTTGCCGTTACCGTTGTCTCTACTGCTATCGTTAAATCGTGAGGGTTCAGGTTTCTGCTTCGTTAACTCCGCCATGTTGACCTTCGTAGGTTTGTATGCCGGCTCGACCTTTTCCAGCTGCGACCTGGTAATCTGCGGTGCATCTGCGCCCCAGCCATCCTCGTCCACGTTTGCGTCATTCTGTCCAGGCCTCGATCTTGAGCTCGCTAATGGATTGAACCCAGATGTTCCAGTGGATCGTGTGGGGTTGAAGGCTGGCTTGGAAGCAACTGGAGGTGCGGGACCAGAGGAGGGAGGAGGAGCTGAGCTGCCAGAGGAGTATTTTGCACCAGAGGCATCTGCTACCTTTTGCACTATACTCTCAGGGGTAAGATCTCGGTCGGATCGAGCTGTGATCTGGACATGGTAACCCTGGAAAGAATTAGAATAAACAGAGATTCTAGAAGTAATGCAATGATTACTGACATGCAGAATCTTGGAGACTGCAGCGAGATGGCTTGTGAAGTAACCTTTGGTCCTTTCAGGCACACCTTCTCCGCACTAGAATCAGTCAGCTTCTCCAGCTCAATTTTCAATGTCATCAAGACTAACCCAACCAATCAAGACGTATTTCGGCAGTGTGGTGTTTGGGTCCTTGACCTTGACGAATGCAAATTGAACTCTTCCTTCTGAGAAGTCCTCAATCAAGTCAATCAGCTCCCCCTCTGCGTTTCCAAACAATTCAGTATGCTCCAACAATTAGAACTTCTGCAGCATCCATACATACCTCCAGTGCTCTGAACCTTCAATACACTCTCCTTCCCTCCGCTGTCTTGCTGAAAAGCGTTTACTAAAGGTGCAGAGACCGAAAAAACCGCCCACTGCCCATAGGTCGGAGAGCTTGCCGCAGGTCCGGATGGAGCTGCAGAGTTGACCACGCCCGTATACGAGGACTTGATGGAGGGTCCATTCGTAGAGGTGTTGAGGGAAGCCATTTTGAGGTAGAGTTGTAGAGGGATGAGGTTGGAAGAGGCAGCCTAGCAATGCTCGTAGTCTGCACGCCGCTTGCGGGTGTGAACTTCGTCATCCAGTTTAGCCCAAGCCGCTTCTCGCTTACACCACCTATTTTGTGCTAGCCATTAAAATGATGGGGCTACCACCGTTCGACGAACCCGAACCAATGATTCCAAAGTAAGGCGAGCAACCTCCTCAAATTTCACCCATCCCATGCGCACAATACGCCCTGTCCTATCGACGAGGAGAAGTACATAAGCTCAACAGTACGCCTTTTCGCGACACATTTTCCTCTCTTCTTCCCCATCATCTCCGTCTCTCGCCGTCGCAGCGACCTCTGTCTCTGCGCTTCTCCCCTTGCGATCGAGCAGCTTTCTGTCGCTGGCTGCGTTGCACATTTTTCGCTGGGCATGACGCGGTGTCCTTTCCTTCTGCAGATTCTCGAACCGTTTCTGCTGCATTGATCCTCTCCCTTGGTTCGTTGTATTCTGGTCACAGATCTCTATACAATCGATTGCTGTCACCTTTTCCTTGTCTCTTTTCTTAGTTGGTGGCGGGCGAGTTTCAAGCTTCAGTGTCAAGTTCTAGTCTCCGTGTGGAACTCCATATCCATTTGGCAATGGACTTAGCCAGTGGTCAATCGCCGGAGGGCACAGAACCATCATTAGCAGACTCCACATCTGCTGACACGTCTCCCGCGCAGGCCAATTCATCAGTCGGAGCCATGGATACAACCACTGTAATCAACAACGACGACTCTGCCTCGGACATTTCCATGTCTACGGAATCCGACGATGAAGACACTGAAGTCCCCAATACCTCTTTAGAACAGCCACAACCACCGATGCAGGATTTCAAGAATTCCATTCCCGGGTTGGGCAAAGTCGATCCAACGGTAGAAGCATCTACGACCCAATATTCGGATTTGGAGGCAACATCCAGGAAACGAAAGAATTCCAATTCTGAAGAGACTTATAAGAAGCGCAAGCATTCGGAGTCGGAAGGATTTCCTGACCGCCAAACTTCAAATGGAATGATCCACGCAAATAGGAAGCGCCTCAGGCCAGATGCTGAATATCTCACTTTGCGGACTCCAGAGGGCGATCTGCACCATGACAAGTCTCTTTTGCCAGCTGAAATATGGCATCACATATTTACTTTCTGTCCTCCAAGAGTCTTGGGTCTTTTATTACAGGTCAACAAGTCTTTCAATGCCTCCATTGACCCTTCTGCGTCAGGCGCCCCACTTGAACCATTCCCAAGATCAGTTGTCCACATCTTGACACCGGATGCCATTTGGAGAGCCTCAAGGGTGTCTAACTTTCCGGCTATGCCAGCTCCCCTCAATGGAAAGTCTGAATTAGACATGTGGAAACTAGCCTGTGGTTCCTTCTGCCAGTTCTGTGGAAAGAAGAGACCTGCAAACTCATTAGCATCCTTTGATCAGTGGCATCCCGGTCCAGGTGAGAATGGTGTTGTCCCAATTTGGACGTTTGGAATTGGCACATGTGGTTCCTGCCTTGAGAAGCAGTCGACTAAGGTAAAAAGATGCCTTACCGATGAAATTTACTCCCACTAATTACTTGTAGGAAATCGATTTACTTCTGTCGTCTGCTGTTCCTTCCCCGTTACTCGTCGCTCTACCATTCGTCTTTGTCACGAACGAGCTCCATGCCCTCACTTCTGCGACACTTCAAAGCGGACAACCGCCATCCAATATCCAGATCACAAAACACTTTTTCAAAACACACATTGAAGAAATCAAACGAGAATTCGAAGACGTCAAGGCCATGGGTACTGCGGTATCCGAGGAATGGTTGAAGGGATTGGAGAATCGAGGAAAAGAGCTCAGAAATGATGCGGCACGCTGGGAGCGATGGGAAGCTGGTGGTGGAGTTGGACGAATGCGCGATCCGCGACACGCAACCTGCAAACCTCAACCCCAACCAAGCAGCAACTTTTCGACGAATTCAGCGACAATTTCTGGAGTCCTGACGCAACTCGCAAATGGCATGGCTTCGAGCGGCTATCCTCCCCACAACGCGTTTCCACCATCCACCGCATATCCTACTAACCAATCACCTCAGATACTGCAGCCAATGCATACCAATTTTCGTAAGCCCAGTAACTCCGTTTTCCCCGCTAGTCTGTTCGTTTGCACATGCTAATATTGGGAATATGTTCAGCATCTACCGTCCCACCACGGTACGACTCGCCAGCACAGAACGGGTTCTCACCTTACCCTCTTCGTCCATTTCCCCAACCCAAACACGAAAGAACCAAGGAAGAAGTCGTTGAGTTGAAGGCAGCGCGAAGAGCTGAGATTGAAAAGCGTTGTATGCTCCTAAACCCTCCTATCCCAGCCGGAGTTCTTGCACACATGGCCTCGTTCCAGGCTGCCATACAGATCATTCAACCTCTGGATGATGGAGCCTGGGAAGTACTGAAGCCGAGACTTCTCTCACAACGAGAGGAAGCCGAACAGCGAGAAAATGATCGGATTGCTCAGACCCGAGTGGTTCAAGAGCGTTTTGATGAACGTCGTTTCCAGGACTTGCAATCCAAATCGGACACCAGGGAACTCGACGAAAGAGAATGGGATGATCTGCAAGCTCCACTTCGTGCCCGGATTGGTGGGTATGCCGATGAAATCATCCGTGACGGCTGGAACGGTGGTGAGAAGGTGTCCTACGAATCGAGCCCTCTGTTTGCCGCTGAAGTCCTGATCTATGTCCGGAAGAGGTTCTACGCAGAAGTAGCCAAGGATGAAGCAGCCATTCGAGCGACTGGCCGAGAACCGGAAAAGGAGCCACCGAATGGGCCTTTCACCCGGAAGCTCATCTTGGAAAATATGAAATGGGTCTTCGACACGAAGATTAAGCCACACACGGAGAATTACCGTAAGGAACTTTTTCTTTGCAGCGATTGCGGGTATGCCTCTAAGTATTACGGCTTCGAGGGTGTTATCCAGCACTATGCCGCCAAGCACACCAACGCTCTTAGTGTTGGTAGTGTAGTCGTTCATTGGAAATCGGAATGGCCAGAAACCCCCCCCTTCAATTCGGATCCTTCTTCTGATGCCAGCGGCGCACCTTATTACACCGCTGCGCCAAGTGCTAGCGTTCCATACGCTGGTACTGGGCTCCCTATGCAACAAAATTATGGATATGGTGGGTATCAGCCAGTTCCTGTTTCCACACCCCTACCAGGTCCTAATCCCCACGGGTATCAAGAAAGTCCTACGCCTTACTATGGTCAGCCTCAATTTGGAGATGGAGGATATTCAGGCCATCAAAACGGCCCGTACGCACCGCCGCCGCCGCAAACCTACTCTGATCCCTCCCAAGGATACCAAATTACGCAGTATTCTTCTGCCCCAGCGAGTACTAACATTCGTGGCTACAATGATCCACCACAGGATTATTCCCAGCAAAGTTACGGAGCACAGTATCAAGGGCCTACGCAAGGCGTGTATGCATCCCCTCATCCAAGCACGTTGTATCCAGCCACAGGTGCTGAGATACCAGTTACACAGCCGGCTTATACACCAGCACCTGCTCTGTATGGGGAGCCTTACAGCCAAACACCGTATCAGTCCACCAATTTTACTCAAGCTCCACCCCAGAAGACTGAAGAATATATGGCCAAGCTCCAAAGCGTGGCGCGAGATGCCCGGGAAATTTGGAACTCCATTGGAGGCCTGAAGGATACTCCTGGAAGCCTCAAGGTCTACACCATCATCCACCATGTGTTGGACAGGTTTCGTGCCACCTACAATGAGGATCCACCGCTGTCAATGATTGTTGACGGGTTGTCTAATAACAAAGACATGCGTCCCGTTCGGAATGTCAACGGCCTACTTTGCAAAGCATGTAGCTTAGGTATGGCAGGATCTCGATCCGGCCTACAGAAGAAACACTTCTCTTTCCCTCAGCTTGTCAACCATTTTCATTCGGTTCATGAGCTTGGTGTAGCTCGTGATAATTATGGCCATATTCCAGACTGGACCAGGGATATGGTTGAGCTTCCAGACATGTCAAAATTGGTGTCCGTACTCAACGCTCCAGGCATTGATGATAGGAAACTCAAACTCTTCACCGAAGCCCTACCGGAGCTCATTCAACCACCGGAGCCGACACTGGGATCGAACATAGACGACCCACACAACGGGATGAATCTACCATACAATCCAGACCGGAATGGATATGCCCAGCTGGCGCCATCACAGGACAATCATGACAAATACTACAACGACCAAGATGGTGGCAAGTCCTCTGAAAATGGAAGCGTGACATACGACAGTGGCGAGTATGACCCACGACACCCAGATCTTTCAATTGAGCCCAGGCCATTGCCGAAGTCAGCTCGAGGACGTCAGAGTTCCAAGGGAAAGGAGCATTCGGATGAGAACCAACGGTCCTACAGATTGGTACGGGAAGAAGATGAATACCAATCGAGGCATTACCCAGACCGTGCTGAGCGGACCTATGTTGAAGCTGAGCCTAGATCTCCAGTGTCTCATACAAGGCCGTTGGAACCCTACGATCGTGTGATCATTCGTGACGAGCAGCCCAAATATCTGGAGCGACCGATTCGATATCGAGATCCCGACGTCGAATACCGGGTCAGACGGGCAGCACCTGTTTTAGTGTATGATGAACCGGCACCCCCACGTTCTGATCGCGATTTTAGACAGGAAAACTCTCAGGCTTATCACTCAAATGGACGCGATGTCCCGTCGTTGTCAGCTCAGGGCAGTGCGTCCAAGGAACATCGTCTCCGGACGGCAGAGGATCCAACCGCTCAACAGAGTCGTATTTTCGAAGTTGTTGCACAAATATCACAGCAGGCTCAACAAGCACGCGAGAGACAACCAATCAAAGAAGATCCCGTTGAAGCTGGATCTGAAGATGGCGAAGTGCGAGGTGAAGCAGTCCCCATTTCTGAGCCTAAGCGCATGCCTGCGGCTGAGGATGCCAGCGATGCAGCGGAGCGGTTCCTGAATGAATTCCGACCCGGTGAAACTTCCGAGGAGTCGAGAAAGAGGATCGAAGAGGCAGATCGCCGTAAGGAAGATGATATGCGGGGCAAATGGGAAGCCGAGCGACCCGAAAGCACAAGACCAGTGTACCAATCATCTGCAGATCCAGAGCTGCGTTTGCGCAGCAGGTACGTGGATGAGCCATTGGCATCCAGTGGGCGTTCCCGAACGCCATTGGAAAGACCGTTGCACGACAGATATCTTATCCAAGAGCCCTTGTCCAGACCGCCCAGAGCTTATGCATACGAGGACCGCTATGTCACCTCAGAGCAAGCAGTACTTCGGGAGCGATCACCCGAGTTGGTTGATCGCCGATACAAATTGAATAATGTTGTCTACCATGATGAGAGACAAGGTAACCATGGCACTCATAGGACCCCTAGCAGATATGCTAGGTACGAGAGTGTTCGACTTGAGAACGACCGCGCGCGTTCAAGGTCACCAGTATACGTTAAGATGGGTCCAGAGCCTACGCAATATCGTGAGCGTAGCCCAGTTCCACATCCCTTACGCCAAGAACCCATCTACCGCACACGGACGCCTCCGTCTGTTCCTGAGGAGGTTGCCTATGAGAGAGCACCTCGTCAAGAGTACTATCGTGTCTATGCTGATGAACCTCGCCCTCGCGAGCCTCAATACGCGGAAGCCTTCGAGTACGTCAGAGTCTCGGACCCTCAGGGTGACTATATGATTCGCAGACAAGTCCATAGAGAGGCCGAGCCGATTTACGCCACCTACGAAGACGAGATCTATACTCGGAAACCAGTCTACGAGAGTCGTCCACCTGTCTCACGAGCAGAGCCTGTCTATGAGGAGGAATACGATCCCCGGCAACCAGCTCCCGCGGCTCCTGTTCGTCAAATCAGGTATCAGTAGAGGAGGAGGTTAGAGGGGGTCAAGTGGGGATTCCATCTCGAAGAGTTCTTCGCTTTCTGTACCAAACGTTGCGATACAGCAACCTTTTCATTTCCAAGCCCTGGCGTAGCTAGCCCGTTCCCCCGCTTGGCTTGCGCAATTCTTCTCTGTATAATCATTTCATTGTACCATATTTTCGATGGGTTTCCTTCCCGCATTTCTTCCACCTGTACAGAATTGTCTGATCTGACTGCTTTTGCAGTCAGATCTGCGGAGTTTTACATCGCATGGATTAAGAGGAGTTATTGCGAGACCACAGTACCCTAGAAGGTCATCCAGAAAAGTGCCTTTTTCTTCTCTCATGTTGTCGATTCACAAATGTATCATAGTACATCAAACCACGAGTTTGATCAGAGCGCAGAATTCGATCAGATAAACCAATTGTTCTAATTTCTGAGTATCTTTTTTCCATACATCTGAGCTTTACACAAGGTAGGTTTCGATTGCTTGGACTTCGATTCGTCCTGGACTCGGAGTTACAGATAACGGAGCAGTGTTTTGAGTCGAGTCAATTTTTTGGTCTGCCGTGGAACTGTCAATGAAGGCACATCGCCACCAGGCTTTATCTGCTAACTTACAGGCAGCAATGGAATGCACGATTATCAGACCGAAAGTGGTCAATGTAAAGTAAGGCACTCTGGGGCGGGGGAGGGGAAGGGAGGGCAGAACGACCATGGACAATAGGCAGAGTGAAAGTGGTGAAATTGGCAAGGGCCACAAGGCAGATTCAAACACTTCCAAATGTCAGAGTGAAGGTGGTGAGCACAAATGATGGCTGCCACAGAGGTAGAACCGGAGTGGACGACAGGTGGAACAAAAGTGGTAAAGCAGCTTAAAGACTGGATTAGCGCCTTGCATGCGGCAGAATGAAAGTGGTGTGGAAGCTCAAGGGCCATTTGCAATTCATTGTATGTGACAGAATCGACCCCAGGAAAGTTATGAAGGCACTTGAGAGGAGGAAATTAAGGGTTGTGGTTCGATCGATACAATTTGGCCCTTTGATCTGGAGCTTTATAGACTCCATACCCTAGATTGAGATTTACTTTCTTCCAAACAATTGATTCTTCACTTCAGGGCACGACTCTCACGGCCGTCGCAAGTATTTTGAACAGCCACCCACCGAACGCAACCAACTGCCTTATTCCATGAGGCGTTGTGGCATGTTGGCACTTCATGCACCAGCATACTCTTTCCTCATCGCCTCCCGAACCATCTCTCCACACAACTTAGCCGTCGGATTCGCACTTACTGCCAGTGCCTTAGCAATCTCATTCCCAAATTTTCCACCCATCATGAAGTCCCTCGAAGCCGCCTCTTCAAAAGTAACAGCCTTCCAACTCGCCTCTCGTCTCTTCGGATCCATTCTTAGTTGCGTGTTGACACAAGAAAGTTGCTTGGCGGTCAAGTGATATATGGCGCCTCGTTGGGTGTATGATTGTGAAAGAGTCTTTGCGGCTTGGGCTGTTGCTCGTCAGTAAGCTTTTCCGCTTAAGTGGGTCCCGCTTCGATGATAAATGAGACTCAGAAAGTACTCACGTGAAATCCCCATAAATGGACTACCTGGCGTAAGCAGGTTGATAGCTTCAGTCAAATCCTCCAGAATCGTAGTTGACGCTGAAATCAAAACAGACTCCGAAGCAGAGGTGTCAAGAGGTGGCATCTCAGTATCTTTGCCGCCTTTTACCAGCACTGCATCTCCATATATCCTCCTCAGAGCTTGCGCTCTGTTGTTCCTCGCACTGGCATACTTTGGATAGTCTTGGATGAGTTCTTCGAGCCTCTTGACGCCGTCCAGGTATTGGGCCAATGGTTTGTCGGATGTCGGAGCCTTGAGACGTGCTATTTGAAGCTCTATATCTTGGAATTGGGAGATGATGGACTTTTCTAACTGAATGACTCTCTCGTAGGTAGCATCATCCTCAATATGTGAATCTCGAGGGAGCGAAGAGTCAATGAGAATTCGAGATGACGGATCTGATTCGGGGTCTTTGATTTTCTCGAGGATGGCAAAATCGTGCTTTGTGAGGGGAGCGGCGGACATGTTGAGCCTGGTATATCAATGAAGCAAAGGAAGTAGACTTGTCAGATTTTGAGCTTATCAATGCTGGAAATGATAACAAGCAGATAATGGGAAGGCAAGGAATGAGGAATGTAGAAGGAGCGACCTTTGGGAGGCAAAAAGTTATGGCTGGAAGTAACTGCTATCTATACCAGCCTTCATCTGACTTCACTTGAAAGTCACGTTCTTAACGAGTAAAGCCAAAACTATCAATGCCGCTGGATTAGTCCAGCTTTCAAAGAGGCTCCTGGTGGGAGGTCGTTGGGTAGCTGTTCTGACTCTCGGCTATCCGCGGACCGCGCAAAGCCGAAGCTCAACGTCCCTCCTTTCCGCAGTGGAGGCCAAACTAAACCTCATGCATTCCAATCATGACCCCGCCATCCCTCCTTCCCAAGCAAGCATTGCCATCAACAATGGCCGGTCAGATTTTGGAAGCCGCGATGATGATACCCAAACACTGACCGCAGATACCGGCCGCTGCTGAGTAAGGTTTGACATTTCCTTTGTACCTCGATATAAGCACTCGATGCCCCGCAAGTAGACAAAGGAATTATACCTACTTGACCAGACTGCATCTCTTCAATCATTTCTTATCTTGCATTTTTAATCAGCCAGTAGTCATGGCCCCATCAGCTGTTACTCCCCCAGTCTTGACTCCCACATCTCTTACTTTCCCCACGTCCAGCAATACCGCTGCTGCCGTGGATGGCTCTCCTAACTTCCACGGTTACGATCACATCACCTGGTACGTTGGAAACGCAAAACAAGCAGCTTCATATTACACTACTCGTCTTGGTTTCCATACAATTGCGTACAAGGGCCTCGAGACCGGGAGTCGATACATTGCCTCGTATGTCGTTGGCAATGGCGATATCAGATTCGTCTTGACGTCGCCCCTCAAAGCATATACCTCCCTGGATGGCGATGAGCCAATATCATCAGAAGAAAGGAGTCTGCTGAAGGAAATTCATCAACATTTGGAGAAGCATGGCGATGCCGTCAAGGATGTTGCTTTCGAGGTTGATGATGTAAAGGGTGTGTACAGGCAAGCTGTTGAGCAAGATGCTGTATCTGTTCAGCCTCCTGGCATACGATCAGACGAGAATGGCTCCGTCACAACAGCAATCATCCGCACATACGGCGATACAACACATACTCTCATCTCCCGCGACTCGTATCACGGCATTTTCCTCCCGGGCTACAAACCAATCGCTACGGCCAAACAAGATCCCCTGCAACGACTTCTCCCCACAGTCACTCTCGAAGCCATTGACCACTGCGTCGGCAATCAAGACTGGGGCGCCATGGAAGAAGCCTGCGCCTACTATGAGCGCTGCCTCTCCTTCCACCGCTTCTGGTCCGTCGACGACTCGCAGATATCCACCGAGTTCTCCGCCCTAAACTCTATCGTCATGGCCTCTCCCAATAACGTCGTCAAAATGCCAATCAACGAGCCCGCGCCCGGCAAAAAGAAGAGCCAAATCGAAGAATATGTTGACTTCTATGGCGGTGCAGGAGTTCAGCACATCGCGTTACGCACAAATAACATAATCGCTGCTGTATCGAATATGCGAGCGAGGGGAGTCGAGTTCATCAATGTGCCGGAAACATACTACACGACCATGCGTCAGAGGCTGAAGACTGATAAGCGAAATTGGAAATTGCAAGAGGATTTTGATACAATTCAGAAGCTGAATATTCTGATTGATTTTGATGAGGGCGGATACCTGCTCCAGTTGTTTACGAAGCCGTTAATGGATCGGCCGACGGTGTTTATTGAGATTATTCAGAGGAATGAGTTTGATGGGTTTGGAGCGGGTAATTTTAAGAGTTTGTTTGAGGCTATTGAAAGGGAGCAAGCCGAGCGGGGGAATTTGTAATGGATGGCTTCGTCATGGGTAGCATGATTTTGTATGCTGGTGGTTCGTTTTGTTGTATTGCATAGCCCAGATTGATCACATTAGCATTTAACGACTATGAATTCGAAAAGAACCTATTTAACAGGCTATCTGGCGATTTGGCACCTCTGTGACTAAGCTCATTGAGTTTCTTGGGCTCTACTTTCTCAATAGCCGGGATACCAAGGCATCAAGATGCAACTTGATACCGTCATTCCATTGCGTACCGTCAAATGCAATGATGGACTTGCAATTTCATGGACTTAATTTCCTGCTTGATTGCGCCACTTGATTCTGCCAAGTTAATGAGATCTGTGGAGTGTGCGTTACTCTGTCAGGTACCGACCGGCCTTCATCTTGTCAAGTTGATGAATTTCTCAATGAAATTTTGCCATCTCTACCTCGCGTTTGCGTCAAGCGAGTATATCCTATCTCGAAAGGGGTTTATCATCTGGCTAAGCGAAACCGACCTTCGGATCACCCACCACTTCCTTCCTCCCATCTTCTCAACCCCTTTCCTCGCAAATACTCAAGCCGTATATGCAGCCGCCCCTCCCTCGCCCCTCCTTTCAACTCTCCATCTCTCAATCACGAATCTCCCTCCCTCGCCCCTTACAGCCGCAGCAGCCAACCCTCCCACGTGAAAGCCCAACACGAGACAGCACGTATCCGAACTGGCTATCCTAGTTATCGGCGAGAAGTGATACATAGGACGAGGAGGTGATGAGCACGGGACGAGAAAGTCCCGGAACTTGGTGTTACTACAGGTTGTTGATAGGAGGGAGTCAAGGCCCTTCTTCGGCACTCGCACGGGTGGCTGCGTGGTAAATGTTCGAGGGGACGGTGCGTTCGGGAGTATTTCAGAAAATGACAATCGAGTTAGGTTGATATTTTTGGATGAGATGATAATCTTCCGCAAGTGGGTAGACTAGCTGCTGTGTGGAGGTTAGGTGGGTGGTAGCGATGAGGACTGCGTCGTACTACGCGAGTGTCGAGGGAGGGGTTTCAAGGTACTGAAGATGCAAAAAAGGAGCTCATGAACTATACCTAGGCATCTTCAGACTTGAAGTTTGCAAGTCTGCAAGCCAGCAAGTAGATGCGCGTTCCCTCGCAGCAAGCCTCTCTCTCCTTCCCAAAGCGTCAAGAAAAAGAAAATATATTATAAACATGAAACGCGCCTGCATGTCCCTATTTCCTAATCCAGACCTCAAAACAGATCGAGGCTTAACGCCATCTGCTTCCTGCCGTACGACCAACATACGCAACCCTTGCTTCTATGCAATTATTGCCGTGACACGAGGAGCGTGAGCATAGCGGTTCCCATGATAGATGTAGAACGCAGCTTACCGTGGGTTAGCTGCTGCGTGCAGTGCGTCAGTGATATGGTTGATCAGGCTCCTGATCGAGTACTATTAGAAAAGAAAATGCCTCGCGGGGCAATGCTTAACTTGCATAGCCAGACTTAGTTGGGAAAGAATCGCCTGGTCGCCGATGAAGCTCCATTGTGTCAGGGAAAGAGAGAAGATCGTACTACCTCCTTAGGCTCATATATATGTGGGCGCCGACTAATAGACCTCTGTATTGTTACAATTCACTCAAGCAAGGAAATAGAAAGACTCCGGCGATCACAAGACAGTCAAGGCACCCTGAAGATCAGTTCACAGTCTCGATTTCTCAATCTATCTCCAGGTTCTCATTCTGGCTCTGGCCACCCTTAAAATGCACTTATCTCACATGTGTCCCAATCTTAATCTCATGAATCCATCCCATCCGATGCAAGGAAGAAAGAAGCAAGCACTCTAAATGCTCGCAAATGCTCGCTCGCTAGAAGTGCAGCAGAATTCAAATCCACCAATCCTCATGATCATCAATCTTCGCCGTAAAGTGTGCGTAAGGGGTCTCAATCTCGTGATGTCGTCGAAGTAAGATATAAAAAGAAATCCAATCATACAATCATAACTCATAACATGCATATGCTCGCTCCCTCTTATGTGCAAATGCTTCTTGCTCTCATATGTGCATCATGTGTTCCTTGCTTCTATACACAATGCAGAATCAGAAAACGTCATCGGGCCACTGGAAAGAATCGTTCTTTGGGAGCTGAGTCTTCTGTTCATCTGGCTTCGGAACGTGCTCTCCCTCCTTGGCGGTTGGTCGAGACTTGGTCAACTTATTGGGCTCGGTAGCTGGCTGGGAAGTTGGGGGTTCCAAGGTAGTGGAGGTAGTAGTAGTAATGTTCATGACTTCGCCCGTGGCGAGTTGGAGGCTCTTGGGCAGCTTGGGCATCGGTGGGACATCCTCATCGACTGCTGGATCGGCGCTGTAGACCAGGTCCTTGCTAGGAGGTTGTCCATTTGCGGACTGGGAAGAGTCCATAGAGTCCGGACTAGTGAAGGATGATGAGGGAGGAGGTGAAAAGGTTTGCTTTCCGGCCGTAGGGATCTTGCTCCTGCGGGCATTGGGGTGGGGGCTACCATTAATCTTCTTCTTGAGGTTGTTGTTGCGAGGAGGTGAGACGTTCGGATCATCAGCAGGAGCTGAAGTTGCTTGGCTCAACGGAGAGTCATGGGAAGCGGGGACCTCGCCTTTGGGCGCCTTGTTCGTACCGGTTTTTGGAGATGTGTCTTGTCCAGTCTTCTGCAGCTTTCGAGGTCTACCAGGGCCCCGAGGCTTCTTTATCTTTGGCTCGGAATCAGCCTCAGACTCGGAGTACTTGGGTGGCTTGTAGACGCCTCCATCATTAGCCTCAAGCTCAAATCTACTCTTTCTCTTCTTAGGAGTCGCCTTCTTGGGGTTTGCCTTCTTAGTTGATTGTGCCTTGGGCTTAGGAGTCCCCTCGTGTGCAGATTCATCTGGCTTGAAAGAATTCGTGACCATGCTGATCGAAGTTACGGAACGTGCATCTTCGGTCTGTTGATCGAGTTCTTCCCCCTTCTCCATACTTGACAAGATGCAGTCCTCAAAAGGTGACTTCGGGAGTGGCTTGTCAACATCTGGCTTGGGCATCTCCTCCATCACCTTCTCAGAGTCTTCAACCTCTTGCATTGCAGGTAGACTTTGCGCCATTGCCTTCTTAGGAATGAGATTGTCTTTGCCTTTGGAATACGGAACGGCTTTGCCAATGCTCTCCGACTCATCATCGTCTACCTCTGAACTGACATAGCTTGAGAGAAGTCGTTCGGAGGGAAGCGAAGCCAAACCAGGAGTGAATCGTCGGCGTGTAACCTTTTCGGGGGCCTGATCCTGAACATCTGCGAAATCTTGGATATCTGGGAAAGCTGGGCCAGCAAGAGAGTCAGCCAACTCTCGACGTGCTTGCTCGAGCTTGCCCTCCAAGTCAGAAACCTTCTTAACTAGCTTCTGCTGCTTCTGAAGGTCCTTCTTGGATGGAACATGGCGAAGTGAGGCTTGTGAAGTATTTCCATGTGCCAATGCGTTCTTGATATTCGAGAGTGATGGCTTCTTGAAATGGAATTGCTTGCCGGTAGATGAAGGAGCGAGAGACTCGGTTGCAACTGAAGTAGTAGACGGACTTCCCTCGAGGAACGCATCAGGAAACTTCGGAGGCTCAAGGAAAATCCGACCCTTTCTCTTCTCCTCCCTGGACATCTCATCCTGGCTGAATCTCGCACTGACCGAGCCGCTACCGAACTCGACACCGGAGTCATGCTTCGCAGGTGTAGCCTTGACCGCAGAATCCTGAGCACCTGGGATGGCAAAGCCTTTTCCAGGTCGGAAATATCCCGAATCCTCAAGTTCCTTGTAAAGCTTCTCCGCCTTCTCTTGTCTCTCCTTCAGAACCTGCATATGTCTCGCCTCCTCATCATCAATCGATGTCTGTGGCTGCTGCTTCGAGAACAACTTCCAATTGCTAGGATTGAAAGAAGCGGCCAAGCTCCTGCCAAAGCGGAAGATCGAGTGTCGATTCGAGCTTTCCGATCTTCCGGCAGTAGAATGTTCAGCAGCAGAGATATTGGAATGCTTTGTGAAATTGCGAGGGCGTGCAAGCTTCCGGCCACGTACAGCTGCATCTTCTTCTTCGCATAGAAGTCGCTCGCGGATCTCGCCATCGGCGCCTAGATATGAGGTTGGTGGCTTTTGGCTGACTCGGTCGTTCATGGAGCCTTCGACGAACTTCGAAGGACGCTGCTCAGAGACGGGTCGGCGGCGGGTGGAGGGGGAATTAGGGGAGGGAGGTGAACTGCGGCGGGAGGAGCC